>JAOTQJ010160533.1:0-28146 GCA_025642045.1 Solanum sejunctum | reverse complement strand
GCATTCGGTCCCAAACTTTATTAAATCGAACCAATTAAGGACGTTCGGGGTTTAACTTACGTTATGGGTCCTAACATTAAGCACTTATGGGTTCTAACTTATGGGTTCTAACATCATATCGTAATAAATTATCTATTATTTCACTAAAAATATGTAATTTCACTCCTCAATTTTAATTTTAAAATGTACCATAGCATTTTATTTAATCCCCCATGTTAGAATTACCGACACCAATCAATTAAATCTTCTACGAAAATTTAATTTACTCACTAAATTAATCCTCTATCACTCATATTTAATTTATTCCACGTGACAGATATAAAATCCACCTGCAGAGTTTTCGCGTGAAAACTCTTAAGTAGCCATAAAGGCGCATCTTCAACTCAAGACCGAGACATAGTCCTATCAACTAATTATTATTTCACTAATGTTATTTGTAATTTTCCAACCCATTAGGAATTTATTGACTCATCAAATGTCTCAACATTTAATGGATTAAAGTAATATAACAAATCACATAGCTTATAATAATAAATCAAGATTAAGAGTATCAGTACATGCAATGGACTAGAGAATTTATTTATAAATATTCAGAACATAAATAAAATTCTTAAATTGGTCCGTTCAATACATACAAAATGTATTAGCACAAGAAGTTGGAGTTTAACCATTCCCATATTTAAGATCAAATAATATTTAATCTTGTGTTACGATCACCTAGATATTTGTCCTTTCTTATCTTTGACCGTGAACATTTTAATTTTAACTTATATAAACTGATAATTTTAACCTTTCATGTATGAGATAAATTTCTCCATACACAAAATCGTCTATTATATAAGATATGAACACACATGTATACATAATGAAGTATTCAAATAAAGACTTTTATATAATAAATAAAATAATGTACAAAGTCTTTACAAGGGATTAAAATAAAATACTATAACACAAATACATGGTTGATAATATATCTCAATAATTACTACTTAGAAAGGTTCTGGATTATGCTGAAGTATCACAATTGGAAGTTTATACTCTTGGTGTTCCTGAGAATTAGAGAAATGTTGGCGAAATTTCGTATCCTGTATGGTATAATTTTAGCAACGCTAATGTCAATGGTGCTCTACATTAGATGGATAGCGAAAACAATGACAACATTTACTCCTTCAATATTGAGACAGAAAAGATTAGGTCCCTGCCAACTCCACTAGGTCTAGAAACTCCATCTTCTTGCTTGAGGCTAGCAGGGTTGCGGAATCATCTATGTTAGACTTACTATATCGACAGATGAGATGTAAAGTAACTATGGGATGTTAAGGTTGATGTATAGTGATGAAAGAGTATGGGATTGCTGAATCTTTGACTAAACATAGAATTTCAATTGATTCTATTCTGCCTGGTATGATTAACTACAAACCAATATTGATTTGCAAAGATAGGGAAATCTTGATTCAAAGTCACAGAAAACTAGTTTCTTACAACCCAGAAAAAAGAAGTTCAGGGTGATTGGTGTTTACGGTGATGTTACTACAACAACCAGATATACTCTAAGTTTTTACTCTCTCAAGACTATCATGGGAGACAACTTTCAAGTCACAAATGTTTATCCAAGACTAAGATAGTTTAAGAATTTGTTTATCTTATTTCTTCCAGAATATGATTTTTTGTTTCTATGCTTATGATATTATTTAGCAATATCATATGATATTATTAAGTGCACTGGCAATGGCACGATACTCTACTTCAGTAGATGAGCGAGCAATTGTTCTTCGTTTCTTAGATGACTAGATCACAAGATTTTCGCCAAAAAATAATATATTACCAGTAGTGGAAGCATGCTTACTTACATCTCCAACCCAATATCTATCAGCGTACATGTGTAGCTTGAAATCAGTCTCTCCTTGAATGTGAAGACCAAACTGAATAGTTCCTTTGAGATACCTCGTTTTAGTGCTTTCTAGTGCACTTCAGATGAGATGTAATGACTTAGTTGATCATTTTTGGCTTTGTCTGTGAAAATTATTTTTTTACCTTTTTGTAAGTTGCTTTGGGCCTACTCTGAACTATTTGAGTGGTTAAAATTGAAATATTAACTTTTAAAAGTTGAAAATATAAGTTTGGTCTTTTAGAAAGCTTAAATTATTGAAAAAGTGAGTTTTTGTGTCATTCTAAGTTACGGAGGTTGGATTGATGATCCATCAATTCCATTAGCTCTAAAGTCAAAATTGAACTACAGGAAGTTGTAGAACTAATTTGGAATGAAAATGAGATTTCTAGGCCCAAAGTTGTGATTTTAGTAGTTTTCAAAACAAAAGTTTGACTTTGATCAACACTCGGAGTTCGAAAGCTCAGATTGGAATTTTGACAGTTTCAATCATTTCATATGATGAAACTAACCCTAAAAATGGTCTCATTATAATTTTTGGAGTTTTCGATGGTATTTTTGGTATTTTGAGTTTTAAACTAGTTTAATTGACTTGCATTGGTAAATGTCTCATAGAGACCTTGAAATCAAAGTCTGATGATTTTGTTGAGTCCAAATCACTATTTCTGATATAGATACATATAAAGTTTATGAAATTCTGAGTTCGGATGAGTTCTGGGGGTCTGTTTTGAGTTTTGACATTGGCTGGTGTAGGGGTATCTGGTGCAGTTCATTTTTGTTCTCTGCCTTCACAGACAAACCTCCTCCTTCGTGAAGGTACGTGTATTTTTTCCTCCATGATCATAGGCAAGGGTCCTCCTTCGCGGATTACATTTTTAATGAGTTTCATTTTTGAAGACTTAAAACCCCTATTTTCACTCCATTTTCAATATTTCAAGCTTTGAGAAGTGATTTTTGAAGAGGATTTTCAGAGAAATATTTTAGATGTGTGTTTCTAACATCGTTTTAGTTAATTTCTATGTATTTTATCTTGATTTTGACTTGAAATTCATGATTTTGAATATCCAAAATTGGAATTTTTCGGTCTATAATTTTAAAATTTTAAATGAGGATTTCTCTATCGATTTGAACTAGATTTTAGTCAGATTTTCATCCACGAACTCCATTTTTTTTTGTAGAATCTAATTTTGAAGTTAATTTCCAGATTTGAGAATTTTAAATTTTAGCCCTTATTTTGACTATTCTGTCCCTAAGCCTAAACTATGCCAATATGGGTATTAAAATGCTTCTCTTGATGAGTAGTAATTATTATTGATAGTGGTTGATTCAATTGGAGGCTCGATTTGAGGATTTGAGTTTATTGAAAGCTAAGTAATCCTCGTTGAGCCGGACTGTGGTGTAATCTTTATCATATCAATGAACTGAGTTGAATTATGATGAGTTGATGATAATTTGAGATAAAATTTGACTAAATGAGTTTTGTTAGACCAATTGGGATGACTCAGGTCCGTTATTATGGTCATATTTGCATATTTTGGATGGGTTAGGTCCATAATATTGGTGTTTTTGCATACTTGGGATAAGTTAGGTCTGATATAGTTGACTTTCTAGATTACTAATATAATTGTGATGATCTAAAATATGATGATGGTTTAGGCATTAGCTGTGACACTTGATACTATCCCTTGGGTACATATGATCTGTATGAGATTCATGCCTTAGTATCCCGATTGTGATGCTAATTATATGTCTTATGTTGTTGATTTATATCTATTGTGTGTGGCTTGTGACACCCCCTGAACCAAGTAAGAGGAAAGGGCATTATGATTCATATTAGAACCACCCCCTTGACCCGGGCAGGAGGCAAGGGTGAGACTCATTCTTCTCTTATCTTGACCATGAGTAGGTGGCAAGGACTTGGTATCATATGGTTAATTGACCACAGGCAAGTGGAAAGATTGTGGCATAGTGATACTACTTGACCACGAGCAGGTGGCAAGGCTGTAATACCCTTAGTATTGGGCATGATTAGTTGTGCTTTATATTTCTTATTGTGGTTATATTACATCATGGATTCTTGAGGGTATTTTGGCTCATTACTGTGGTATATATATACTATCATTTCGTGCTAACCTTTTTGGATGCAGGGATAGGGTTCTTCGTTATTACATACTTTTGATTTCTCTTACCCAGTCATTGAATCTATGTGGTACATTTCAGTGTACTCACCCCTACTTTGCTTCCTCCCTATCGATCAAACATAGGGTTCAGGATAGGGTAGTTGATCTTACCATCTGAGTGCTATTGTTACTATCCAAATCTTAGCAGTGAGGCTCAAACTCTGAGTCACCATTGGTCTTTGGATCCTCTTTTATTTCCTTTCTCTCAGACTATGTATTAGATATTTACGAGATAGTAATGTATTTTCTTTGAGACAATTGTATTTACCCTTTAGTTCTGTTTAGATGCTCTTGTACTCATGACTCCAAGTCTTGGGAGATTTTTTGTATTTTATGAGTTTGTTTATGCTTTATTTATCTTTCCTAGTTGCAATCTGTTTTAAGGTCATGACATGGGGAGCGCATAATGAAACGCCCCAAAAATGTGCTCTAGAATGCCCATAATCGTAATTTCCATATATCTCAAAATTCATGCATGATCTTGAAAATGCAATTTCATATTCTCGATTAGGGGGCAAAATTAAGTGGGAAATGAGTATAAACTGGATTTTATAGGATCTATTTCACTAATTTTTGATTTTCAGAGAGCATCAACATCTTGGCCGTGATGCACTAGGGGTGGAGCAATGTAATTTCTTCCTTCACATTTGGTCCGCGTTGTGGACTAGATGTCGACTAGTACAAAATTTTCCTTAGTTTTTTCTATGTGCCCAAGGGCATTGGGGTCATAGCCCCATTCCTACTAAAACTTAAAATTGTCCATACTTAATCATTTTTCAACTCTATATCTCACAAAACCCTCTCCCAAACCCCTCTAAGACTCTATCAATTCTCTCATTCAAATCTAAGGATCTAATGCTCAACTTCGGAACTCAAGGATTAATTTCAAGATCTAAGACTACTTCAAGTTCACCTAAAAAGAATTCAAGGTTAAGGTAAGTGGGTTTTATCTATTGGATCCTTTCACCCATAGAGCCCAACCTTTCCTTTTCATGAAAATTGTATGTTTTCAAGTTGTATAACTTATGAGTATCTCTTATCATGGATTATAAATATAAATTATATTGGGGTTTTACGAAATATTATTTGATTATGCATGACTGTCTTTCAAGCTTATTCCATGAATTAATTTTGTCCATTGAGACTATGCATGTTTTGAGCTATGAAAATATGAACTAGTATAAGCTTTTGTGATGGATTTCAAGGTACCCTACATAAGGGTTTTACTATATGTTGGTGTGTTGATTTGCATTGAGTTTACTCATCTTATTTCACTCTTGAATTGCATGATTTTTAACAAGTATCATGAACCCACCATATATTTGATAAAATGTCAAGTCAAGAATTCTCAAGTTATTGATCTATTTCATGATTTACAATTCAAGTGATTACATGATGATTAAGGGCTTCCAAGTATGTATTGAATACATGAAAAGTATCTATGATGTCAAAATTATCATGTTAACCCCTATTTCAAGATTTTTACCACCCTATTTCAAGATTTTTACCTCTTGTGAGCCATTAATAATAAAGCAAGGGTTCATGTATGATTATAATCTATTCTCATATTCAAGTAAGGCTCACTACTAGAGGTAAAGCATGTTTGTGAGCTACTCAAATCATGTTATGATTAAAGTATAATTACTTCAAGTATTCCATGGGATTAGACTTAGAATTGATGGATTGGATGTCGACATAGACTATCGTTAAGGGTCTATACTCCTTTCCTCAAACTATGTCCTAATATATGATTATGATTATTACCCTTTCTATTCTAGTGGATCCACCTAGTGCATTTTGTCATTAAATCCTTTTCAAAATGGGTCATATTTCCATAAGGAGGTTTACTTCATACGAAATGGGTCATGTTCCTATAAGGTGAAGTATGATTTACCTTGGCAAGTAGACCACCTCTTTACTGATGAGGGGTAATCATTGGAATTCCAATTTGTAGCTTGCTTGGTCTTACTCATGCTGGTTAAGGTCTCTTTCCACATATATATGTCATATTATGCAAGTTGAATGATTTACAAGCATGTCTTATTACAAGTATTGATCATGCATGCCATATTGAGATTATGTCTTTCCATTTCTTATCATTATGCATTTTGAATATATTGGCTTATGTTTCTGGTGCATTATTTCCATCAATCTCGGTGGAGCCAAAGACTCACTATTTTTTGGCTTTAGGGTATGATGGAATAAAGTAAAATGACTCTTTAAACTATCTGCGCTTCTTTCAATTGTGAAGTAGCAGTTAGTCAATGTAAATTTTGATGCTCATCATGGATCATCTATAAACATTCGTGCTATATTTTTAAACATAGGGGTCAGGCTGCGTACATCTGACCCCCTTTACCTCGTAATAGATGGGAGCCTTTGAGGCATTGACGTAATGTTATTGTTGTTGTTGTTGTTATTGTTGTTTGTCTTTATTGTATTGCACCCCATATAATTAGTACATTTAAACATACCAATGCATATTGTATGCCTATATGATATTACCATGTTGGGATTGGAGCACCTTTTGATCATCCTCCACATGGCTAGTTCCGTACTTTGGAGATAAGCATTGGTGAGTCCTTAAGTCCGAGGACACTATCTACATTACTCTTTCTATTTTGAGACTTCATTATGTTGAACACTTGTTATTATAAGGGTGAGCCCAAAAAGTGTCTTAGCTCCTGCTCCGTTCTAAGTTAGAGGTGTTGTTAGATATTATGATGTACTTATGCTATGAGATTGACTCTTTTATGCTTCATTGATTATCAAAGATATCCCTTAGTCCCGTTTCCCTCTTTATTATATCTCTTACTGTTGTTTATTTTGCTTTCACGATAAAAAATGTGTGTTTGATATGCTAAGATACTTGTTTGGGATCCGTTCGGGTTCCTATTCTCCATGTCACATCTAGGCCCTAGGCTTGGGTCGTGACACATAAATTGGGACAATTTATTTACAGAGATGCTAATATCTGGATGACTAAATTATAAGTACTGCAGTATTCCAAGAATTTTCCTATAGTTAGTGGCATTAGTTGTGTCATAACCCAAGCCTAGGGCCTAGATGTGATATGAAAAATGGGGAACCCGAAGGGACCCCAAACAAGCCTTTCAGCATATTATTTGCATATCTTTGGTTGCGGAAGCATAATAAAACATCAAGCAAGTAACAAGCAAGTCTAAGGGAAGGGAGACTTGGGACTTCCATTTCATCATCAACGTACAACAAGCATAGAGGTAAATAAGGGACTAAGAGTACTAGTCTTTCATAATAACATAGATGTGATAGCAGTCAAGCTCGATAAATAAATGTTAGTATCCAACAATACCTCTAATACTAATGGAGTGGGGGCCAAGACATCTCCCAGGATCACCCTCAAATATAAGTATCCAAAGTTAGACAAAGTGATCTTGAAAGTAAGGTAGATATTGTCCTCAGAGTTGAGGACTCACCCAAAGCTATCTTCAAATGATCCAACTAGCCACGTGGAGAGAGAAGATGAGTAGGAGCTCCGACCCCTACATTGTTATATCATGTAGGCAAAAATATATATTAATACTTGAAATGTACTAAGTATGCGAGGTACAATGCAACAATGACATATACGATTAATGAGATGCATAAGTACAATAAATAGATATAGGAGCAAGATGACATGTATGATCAGCGCTTGAGATAAAAACATGCATGTAGATAGTCAATCTTGCATCACATAACATACATATATGGGAGGAGACCCCCTGCCAACATATATGACCAAGTGAGCTACTACTTAGAATTTTGATGTTCACTCCACATCGGATGAAAGAGTGGTCTACTTGCCAAGGTAAACCAAACTTGACCCTATATTGTGGGTAACTTATCCTAGTAGGATCCACTAGTAAAGCCCATTTAGGGAAATAATATAAACCTATGGTGGATCATAGTTAAGAGACCAAGACATTATATAAGGACCCCTTAGTTCGAGCCCCCATCTTAAGCCTCTTTTGGTGCTAAGTCTAATCCCACAAAATACTTGACATAATCATAAAATTTAATTATAACTTGAATGACTTGTAAAAATATGATAGTATGGCATGAGTAACTCGTTGAAATACTTGACCCCTACATGTGGTCATATACCTTATACTAGAGGGCAATAACAATGCATAGACTTGACCACTTCTAGTAGGCATTGCATTTCACATGACGGTAGAGATTGTAATATGCTTGACCCCTTCTAGTGAGATTTAGCTTGTACCTAAGGGTAAAATAATTATCATGCTTGAACCCTTCATGTAGATATGATACACTAACAAGAGGGTAGAAATATAGAATAAGGGCTCAACATATTACTTGCAAATTATAGAAACTTTTTATGAGTTTAATACACTTTTGGGAGCCTATAATTTATCATAAAATACTTGTCTTGCAAACATGCAATAGTCTTTCATCAACATAAGAATCCTTGTCATGAAAATTTAGTCAAACATGGTGGGTATATGTACATATGCTTAAAATCATATAATTCAAGTGTATAAGATAAGAGAAGAGTAAAATCAATTCATCTTAAAGTCATGCAAATCCACCGACCAACATTATAGTAAAACCCTCATTTTGGGTGTCATGAATTCCATCTTAAAACTTCACAATCTTTCATAGTTTTCATAGTTCATACCATGCATAGCTTCAATAGATATGAATCAACTCATGGATAAGATTTCATTGGAATTTCATGCATAATCAATCAATACTTGATAAAATCAAACATAATTCCTATTCATAATGCATAATAGGAAGTACCCATAAAGAATCTAACCTTGAAATCATAAAATTTCATAAAAAGAGAGAGTTGGGCTCCATGGGTGAAAGGACCCATGGATGATGACCCACATACCTAAATCTTGGAGTTTCTTGAAGAAAGATCTGAGGAAGACTTGAGACTTGAATTGAATTCTTGAAATCCAAAGTAAGTTCTTGACATTCTTGAATTTTTAGTGGGATAGTTGACGATGTTTTGGGGAGGATTTGAGAGATTCTAGAGAGATTTAAGGTTTAAAAATGGATAAGAAATAAGGTTTTCCCATCTATATAGGCATTGGGTTATTACCCAAATGCCCTTGAGTGAAAATTGGAAAACTAAGGAACCTGGTGAACTAGTCCGCGTCCAGTTAGTGATGCGGACTTACAGCGGACCAGTGTATTTCACCAGTCCATAATGCAGACTAGTCGCATACCCTCACTGGTTTGGCTCCTGTATGAAAAATTATTTTTAGCTATGGGTTATCTAAAAATCGAAGGCCACCCATTTTCAACACAATTTTCCCCTGAAAAAAGAATATGAAGCTGGATTTACAAAATTATACACAAATTTTGAAATAACAAGAAATACACTATAGAGCTTTTTCGAAGCATGTGAGAGGTGTTACAATTTGGTTCCACCCCAACATTGAGTTAAGACACTTCAGTGGCACTCATTGCAGTTTTTATTGAATTGCAATCCTGCATATTTTCTTTAGAGAGAATTTCATTGATGTAAATGACTGTGATAAAGTAACTTCTTTAGCAATACGGAGCACCTTAACTCCAAGAAAAAATGGAGATTCCTAAGATCCTTAATTGAAAAAAGTTTGACAAGACAAGCAAAATCTTGATTGACCTTTGAGTTGTTATTCCCTGTGATGATGATATCGTCCATATAATACAAAATGTAAAAAATATTATTAGAGACTTTACCAAAAAAAAGTGAAGCATCAGATTCTGACTTGACAAATCCCAAAGAAAGAAAGAACATCTTCAGTTCATTGTACCATACCTCAGGGGCTTGCTTGAGTCCATAAATCACTTTCTTTAGACGACATATATGGGAGGGGAACTGCTTATCTACAAAACCTGGAGGTTGAACCATGTATGCTTTTTCTTCTAAATGATCTTGCATTGTTGACATCAAGCTAGTGTAGGGGCCAATTCTGTTGGACACCAATCGAGAACACCAAACGCAGAGTAGTTGGTTTGATAATTGAACTAAATGTGGCTTGATAATCAACTCCGAGACACTGTGTAAACCCCTTTGCAACAAGTCAAGCCTTATAGTGATCGACTTTCCATCAGATTTCCATTTTAACCTGTACATCCATTTGCAAGAGACAATGTTTTTTGTGGGGTCTTGTGGTTAAAAAAGATATAATATATGCTGGAAAAATGATTGTCTTATTAATGAAGTATGAACCGTTTACATAGAGTTACAGAGGAAAGAATCCTAAACAAACTAATCTAAGCAAATCTAATTAAACAAGGACTGCTACTTCTAATTGGACAGTTACTACTGCTACTACTTGTAATGTTCCAATACGCCCCTCTCAAGTTAGATGATGGGTCACTAAGCCTAAATTGAACAAATTATTCTCAAATGCAAGTTTTGGCAGTGCCTTGGTGAGAGTGTCGACTATTTGGTTGGCATTATGAACATGAAAAACACAAGCCATTTTGATATTAATATGGTGACGAACAAAGTAAAAGTCTACTATGGTATGCTTCATACGACTATGGAGGACAAGAATCTTTCTCAGGAATGTGGCTCTAAGATTGTCACAATGTATTGTCGGTAACTAATGTATTGGAAACCGCAGCTCATTTAGGAAATTGGTAACCAACAAGTTTTCAAAAAGGTCATTAGTCACAAACCTAAACTCATACTTGATGGAGGAGTGTGAGAAAGTGTTTTGCTTCTTTGAAGACCAGCTAATTTGATTGTGACTAAGGAGTAGGATATAACTAGATGTAAAAACTCTATCAGTGATGTCCCTACCCTAATCTATATCAAAGTACACATGTGGATTGAAGTCATCAATGGGAGTAACATGTAGGCCGAGTTGAATGGTACCACATAGGTGTTAAAGGAAACACTTCACAACTTTCCAATAAAGGTTCGATGGTGTGTGCATGAATTAAGATAACTTGTTAACTGCATAGGCTATCTCTGGTCTGGTGAAAGATAAGTAATGAAGTCTTCCCAAGACTCGACAATAGCATATGGTGTCAGTAAGGTGAGTACCATCAGATAAGATCAGTAACTTAGAAGCACTCATTGACGTTTTTAAACTCTTGCAAACGCTAATTAGCTCGTCATTTAAAATCTCTTTCACATAGTTTGCTTGGGTTAGAGTTAAACTGCCGGAGTTACGTATCACTTTAACACCTAAAAAGTAGTAAAGATCACCTAAACCTTTAATAGAGAACTGAGAAGTAAGGGAAGTGATAACATGTTAACATTGGAGGTGTTGCTTCCAGTGACAATAATGTCATTGACATAGATAAGAATGAATAACATGTCATCTAAAACATATCTAACAAGAAGCAAGGCATCTGATTTTGTCTATATAAAGCCTATGGATGAACGATAGCTTATGAGGGTATTGTACCATGCCCGAAGAGCCTGTTTCAAGCCATAGATTGCCTTGTGAAAATGATATATATCCATTGGTTTGTCATCACTGGTAAAACCTGGAGGTTGTGCCATGCACACTTCCTCATCTATGTTACCCTGGAGAAAGAATGGTGCTAGTTATGAGAAAGTGCAATAGAGAGGACAATACGAATAATAATTGGTTTGATGATTGTGCTAAATGTTGTATGAAAATCAATACCCAACCTCAGAGTGAAGCCTTTTGCAACCAGATGCGCTTTGTACCTATCGATGGTCCCATCTACATTCCTGTTGATCCTGAAAGCCACTTGCAAGATACAGTGTTTTTGTTTGGGTCAGGAGGAACAAGTTACCATGTATGGTTTTGAATTAAAGCATCAAGTTCCTATTTCATTGTATTACACCACTTAGGATATTTTTGTGCTTGTTTGATAGTTGTGGGTATGATAGTGGGGTTCAACTCGGCTAAGTAATCATAAATTCTTTTAGTTTTTGTGATGTTGTTTTAGGATCAAGTGACATCATAGGTAAAAGAAGATGTACATTGAGGTGGTGAAGGATCAACGTCCAACTCAGGGATAGGACAAGATGGTTGAGGAGTTATAGGTGTTGATTGGTTGGTATTCCTACGTCGATAGGCAAGTAAAGGAGGCAAGTTACACTTTGTATTTGTAGGGATAGGTGTTAGTGAATATGTATGGCAAAGTGGTAGTGGGATACACTGGGCAGTGGGCTGAGAGATGGATTCTTGAAAGTGGCAATTATAGTGGACAAGGAAGATACCCGAAGAATGTGATGTTCCAATACCAACAATAATCAGCATATGCTTCTCTCCTGTTAAGCATACTGTACCGTACTGTTAAGTACATGATTTATTACAAGCCTCCATCTCTTTTATTCATTGCATTCTCTACAATTCAGAAAGTCATAATTGCTTTCTAGATATTTCATATCTCTTTCTTTTTGTTGGTGTGCATTTATTCTGCTCTTTTTACCGAATTCAGATATACTTATGTTATCTACTTTCTCCTAATTTTGCATATCGAAGGAGTTAAGAAATTAGCAGGAAGAGATGTGTATTCTTAACCTTGGCAAGGTTATCATTTATTTGGATGCATCAAGTATTTTACTGATATATAATGCATTTCTTATCCATTGTAGTATCCCTATGCGCTATCTAAATTCTATGGAATACTTTTCTTCCTAATTGTTCTTTTAGACTATGGTACAATCACTTTTCATAGTTGCTTACTCTAAACAACATCATCTGATCGCTATCTGATCTATGTTTGTTGTTCAGCCTCTTTTATCTGTCTCAAAATGTGTAGGTGAAACTTTAGACTATTTTTTTTAATGATTTTGCTTCCTCACTTGAGCTCAAGTCTAATTGTGATTATTGTTGTATCCACCTGCAGAATGGATTCCTTTGTTTAATTGGTAATACTATGTTTGGTGAATATGTCAAATTAATTTGAAAGCCTCAATGGTAATTAGTGTTTACTTATTATAGTAATCACATTTAAGAATCATACTTTCTGCACTCACATTGGATCAATTTTATTTTATTTTATCACTAAATAGTAATTGTAACACTTACAAGTAATTTAAATTGTGAGAAATATTTACACAGTCTATTCATTGTCCCTCCATTTATCAAAGAATTCTACATTAAAATTTATTCAAAATACAAATATCAATGTAAATATACTAATACAAGTTTCAAAACATAGCTATTGGAATTCTTCCATAGGCCATTATGGATAGTTCTGAAAAAGATTTTGTGAAAAAATTAACCAGAAGCCATATCACCAAAAATCCCTAGGCTAATAGACATAAAAAACAAAAACAATTGCCCAATTCTAATTGAGTGGCTCCTAAATGCTAAAAAGTAATATACGAATTAGATTGAGACAATTAATATTCTTCCCCACATCATTACGGATGGTTCTATAAGTGTTTCATAGAAATAATGATCGAAAGCCATACCATCAAAAAATTTCATGGGCTAATACATAGAAAAAATAGAGAAAATTGCCTAATTCTTATTGAGTGACCTTTAAATATGAAAATATCTTGAGGATCAGGACGAGGCTATTGAAATTCTTCCCTAGGTCATTACGATGGTTCATAAAGGTGTTATAGAAAAATTTACTGGAAGTCATACCACCAAAAAATTATCAAGGAAACCTACTACAGTTAATTCATGTTGATTGGCCTTAAATGCTATAAAATGCCATGGGGATTAGCTTGAGGCTTAGAATTCTCCCTTAGGTCATTACAAAATTTTTGTAAAGGTTTGAAAGAAAAATTGATTGAAGCCATATCACCAAAAATTCATGGACTCACACATACAAAAAATAGAGAAAATCGCCTAATTCCTAATGAACAACACCTAAATACTAAAAAACACCACATAGATCAGACTGTGGCTATTGAAATTATTCCCCAAGTTATTATGAGTGGTTCTATAAAGGTTTCAAAGAAAAATTAACCTAAAGTCATACCACCAAAAAATCTATGGGCTAACACATGAAAAAAATGCCTAATTCCTTTAGTGTGTCAAATATATGCCCAAACCTAGACAACCCGCCCAAAACTTTTATGGGTTGGGCTTAAAATATTTTTAATTGGTTTCAATCTCAACCATTCAAACGTTAACCCATATCAAAAAAATTCTTCAACTAAGCTAATTTAGTCCTCAATTTCACCCCGTTCTAATGCTCTTTACTTGCATTAATATAATGTATATTTTTTATCCATTTTATATTTTCTATAAATCATAAATTAGTTTGTAACTTTTTATTTTTATTTTTGAGTTAAAATTCAAATTATGATTATAAAAAGAAAATAATAATATGTTAGAATTATTGAGATTGAGTTGGTCAATGACCCAACCTAAATATAAGCCCAAAGTAAATTTGGAAAACTCATAACCTAACCCTATTTCTCTTTCAAACTATTTTAACATTCTCAATTTCAACCTAACATGCCCGTTTGACATCCCCAGTAGCCACTAAATGTTTCAAAATGTCATGAAGATAAAGCCGAGGAAATAAGTTTCTATTTTATTTGCATATTCTATTTTCATTACTAGCTTTAATTTTTGATTTTGGAAACTTGTTAGAACCTTTGTTGTTTATTATTTCTACAAAAGTTTTTGTTCTAAGTATTTTAGTAATCAAGATTAGACCAACATATCTATTCTCTGTATTGAAAGTTACAGATTCAGATGAACCCATAACCAAAAGGCTATTCCTGCCAAAAGAACACCCAATAAAGGCTTGTATGACCAAGCTTAAATAGGGGCGAGAAGATGGATAACAGAATGACATAACTACAAAAAATAGAGAATGTAATCTCAATGTTCGAGATTAAATAAAGCAACTAGCAATGTGAATTGAATTCAACAGATAAATGTGATGGAATTATTAGTAAATCTCAAGAAATATGTACCAAAAAATTAATTGAATATGGAAAAAAATTAAAAGGTAATACGGATACTAGTTATCTCAATTTTAAAACTGAATAATCGAGGTCAAGCTGTTGAAGAAGAGTTAGAAGCTAATTAATAAATATGCGATCATTCAACTTTGTCAAAAGCATACTAAAAATCAATCTTTATAAGAACATATACTAAATTTCTTTCTTTTTGTTTTTGAATATTAATTCCATTTGTGAGATTACACTTCTATCACTATCTCATTTTTGAGAAAATATACAAATATAGAGTTGAATATCTGAATGGTCAATCAATTTATCATAAAATCCAGCAAATCCATTAGACCAATCTCTCATGCCACCATGATTTATCATAAAAACTAGCTACCTTTTTTGTTCAGAGGAAGTGACAGCCATGGATGCCTAAAGCTCTAAGCATTCAAAGGAAGATTGCAAAGGAAGCTTTCTAAAGAAGATTGCAAAGGAAACTTTCCAAGGAAGATTCCCAGCATTGTACTTTCAATTAATTACTCGGTGCTATTACTAGTGGAACTCAAAGCAAATAAAATTCACCTCTTCGCCCAAATTTTTTAAACAAAACATGAGAATAATTGGTTCTTATAATAGATTCATTTGTTTATTTATGAAATTCACCAAAAATGTGCTCAGAATTCCTATAATTGTAATTTTCATGTATCTCAAAATCTATGCATAATATCAAAAATTTGACTTCTTATTCTCGATTGGGGGAAAAATCGAATGACAACTGGGTATAACCCAAATTTTAGAGGATCCGTAGCGAAAAATAATTTTTGCTAATTTTGGAGAAATAATGTTTGTCTGTGCCTTGGCCACGGCATGCTAGGGATGTATACTAGTGTTGGTTAGGCCTCCACGATAGGTCTGCGTCACGCCAAGGACGTAGACTAGTATTGGTTAGGCCTCCATGATGGGTCTACATCGCGCCAATGATGCGGAACAGTGTAAAATCTTCCTTAATTTTTCTATCTTAAACAAGGGCATTTGGGTCATAACTCCATGCCCATTTAAACGTGAAATATCTCATACTTAGCCATTTTTCAACTCTATATCACTAAAAACACTCTCTAAAACCTCTCTAGTACTATCAAAATTCCTATCCAAATCCAAGGATTTCATGCTCACTATGGATCTCAAGAACTCCATTCAAGCTTCAAGTCTCCTTCAAGTCTACATCAAGGGATCCCCAAATTTAGGTATGGGTTTTTATCCATTGGGTCCTTTCACCCATGGAGTCCAATCTAAATTTTATGAAAGTTGCATGTTTTCAAGTTGTATTATCTATGGGTATCTTCTATTATGGATTATGAGTATAAATTATGTTGGGGTTTTATGAAATGTTGATTTATTATACATGACTATCTATTTCAAGCTTGTATTATGAATGGGTTTTGTCTATTGAGACTATGCATGTTTGAGCTATGATACTATGATCTATTGTGATATTTCATGATGAATTTCAAGGTACCCTACATGAGGGTTTTTCAATATGTTGGTGGGTTGATTTCAAATCATTTTATTCACTCTATTTCACTCTTGAATTGCATGATTTTGAATTAACATCATGAATCCACCATGTGTTTGATAAAATGCCTTTTCAAGCATTCTTAATGTTAATGATGATCTATTGCATGATTTATGGGTCAAGGGACTATGATAATTTTAGGCTTTCAAAATGCATTGAATCCACGAACAGGTCTGTGATGTTGTAAATGTCAAATTAATCCCCTTTTCAAGGATTTTACCTCTTGTGGGTCTTTGATGTTAATGCAAGGATAATATTTGATGATGATCTATTCTTATTTTTTAAAGTTAGGCTCACCATTAGAGGTCAAAGCTGTTTTAGAGCTACTCATGTCATGTTTCTACGTTTCTTACAAATTATTAAAGTATGATTATTTCAATTATTCTGTGAGAATAGGCTTAGCACCGATGGATTGGATGTGGCATGGACCATCTTCATGGGTTCATATTCATTTCCTCAAACTATGTGTCAACATTGGAGTATATTTTACCCTTGCTTTTCTAATTTATCCATTTAGTGCACTTCTTAATGAAATACACCCCAAAATAGGATTGGTTCCCATAAGGGGGGTTACTTCTCTAAAATGGGATGGGCTCCCCTAAGATGAAGTATGGTTTACCTTGGCAAGTAGACTACCTCTTTACCGATGAGGGGTAATCATCAAGATTCCAAGTTGTACTTTGCTTGGTCTTATTCTTTGTCGGTTGAGGTCTCTTCCTACATATGTGTCATGTTCTATGCAAGTTGAATGGTTTATAAACATATTTTACTTCAAGCATGGATAATGCATGCCATATTGAGATTATGCTTATCTATTGCCTTTTACTATGCATTTTGACTATATTGACTTGTGTCTTGTTGCATTGTATACTACATACTTAGTATATTCAAATATACTAATGCATACTTTATATCATATAGGGGCTGAAGCTCCTTTTGATGATCCTCCACATGGCTAGTGAGATTAGTAGAAGTTAAGCTTTGTGAGTCCTCAAGTTCGGGAACACTATCTACTTTCTCTTGCTATTTCTAAGACTTCTTTATGTTAAACATTTAACATTATGATAGTAAGCCCGGAAAGTGTATTGGGTCCCACTTCATTCTAAGTTTAGAGGTATTGTTGGATTGTTATGATGTATTTATGCTATAAGCTTGACTCCTTATGCTTTATGATTATTGAAGACTTTCCCTTAGTTCCACTTCCCTTTTTATATTAATTCTTATTGTTTTTCACTTTGCTTCTGTGACCAAAGATGTGTGGTTGATATTGTAAGAGGCTTATTTAGGTCCCTTTGGGTTTCCATTAGCCATGTCATGTCTAGGCTCTAAGCTTGGGTCATAACAAACTTTGTATCATAGCACTAGGTTGTTAATGGTCCTCGAAATCTAACACATCCATCGATTAGAGTCTTATTCATGGTTGTGAAGCGCACCACAACTATAAATGGGTGACTATGATGCATTTTAGGAAATGTTTTTTCTTCTTTATGATCTATGTCATGCAATAGAGATGAGTCCTCTAAGTCCTATTCCTGATTCTTACCCATTACATTTCGGAACATGTCTCAAGCTATTCAAAATAGTGACATTTTCAATGCGAAGGTTCGTAATGATCTACAGATATCGGCAAAAGGTATGACCATCCAACTCAACTAATAGATGGAACCCTCGAGAGCTCAAATGATAAGAGGAGGGAGAAAAAGGCCAAGAGAGCCTGAATTGAGGGTGCTTCATCTTCTACTAGACTACTGGTGCCCAAGTGCCCAAAGAAAAGGACCCTTTTTGCCACTTGTCAAGGATGTGGTAAGAAATATCAATGAAAGTGTTCGGTAGGATTTGCAGATTGTTTCAGGTGTGGCAATGTTGAGCATAAGATAAACGATTGTCCGGTGGCCTCAAAGAAGGGAGAAGAATGGTGCAATTTGAAGGGAGGCTCCCATATGCTAAGCCCAATGGAAATAGTGGGATGATCCATCTAAGGTGCAAAAAATATGGGAGAAATCATAGTGGAACATGTTTGAGAAACACAAGTGTATGCTTTAGGTGTAGCAAGATGGGCCAAAAGATTGGTAACTGTCCATAGGTTTGAAGAAAGGGTAAGGGTGTTGGTGTTCAAGCTTCTCCTCCGTGCCACTAATATGGGAATAACTATTAGGAGATTGTTTGGTCATTTCGAGTGCATGTTTTGGTGTGGTGCAAAGGATCATAAGTTTGGACATTGTCCATGGGTTACTAAGGACTATGAGGATGACCGTCAACGTACGCAACCATACCCCTATAGGGGTCACTAGACTTGGCATGGTGCTTCATAGGTATATCAAAGGCTTTTTGATTTTGATGTGTATGCATTGATAGACCCGAGTTCCACTCTCTCTTATAATACTCCTTTTGTTTCCAAAAAGCTTCATGTTAGTGCCAAATTATCGTGTGAACCTTATGAAGTATCAACCCCCATTGGTGAGTCCATTATTGCTAAAAGAATCTATAGAAATTGTCCCGTGTTCATTTTGCATTGCCTTATAATTTTTTTGAATTAAATATGGTGGATTTTGATATCATTCTTGGGATGGATTGGTTGCATATATATTATGCTTTTATGTATGCATTGATAGACCTGAGTGCCACTCTCCCTTTTATTACTCCTTTTATTGCCAAAAAGCTTCATATTAATGCCAAATTGTCATGTGAATCGTATGAAGTATCCACCCCCGTTGGTGATTTCGTTGTTGCTAAAAGAGCCTATAGAAATTGTCCTGTGTTCATTCTGCATAAGCTCTTGCCTTATAATTTTGTTGAATTAGAAATGGTGGATTTTGATGTCATTCTTGAGATAGATTGGTTGCATATATATTATTCTTCTATTAATTGTATAACTCATAAGGTTAAATTTCAATTCCCTAATGAGCTCATCCTTGAGTGGGAAAGTATTGATGTGGTGGTCAAGGGTAGGTTATTTTCTTGTCTTAAAACCCAAAAATTGATTTCTAAGGGTTGTCCCTATCTTCTTGTGAGGGTTAGGGATATTGAATGTAACGACCGCTAAAAGTGCCCAAAAGATGTACCTTAGAAGTGCCCAAAATCATAATTTTCATATATCTCAAACTTCATGCGTGATATCAAAAATTTGACTTCATATTGTTGTTCAGGGGGTCATTTTGAGAGAAGAATGGTCTAACCCTGATTTAAAAGCAAATGATAAGCAATTTCAATTTACCAAAAAATGATTTCCAAAGAGCTGTTCGCCGCCTTGGCACGACGCACCAAGGGAACGCACTAGAGTAATTTTTCTAGCCAATTTTGACTTAGGTCCAAGACTTTGAAGTCTTGGACCTAAGTGTTCCCAAACATGAAAATACCTATACATAGCCATTTTTCACCCTCACATCATTCTAAATATTCCCCAGTGCTCATCTAAACACTAGCCACATATTTTACTCCTAAACTCAAGTCTCAAAACCCTCTCCGGATTTATGTATTTCCTCTCAAACTTCAAGTCTCCATCTTCAATCTTCATCAAGTTTATCTCCAAAGCTAAGGTATGTGGGTTTCTTTCATGGGTTACTTTCACCCATGATACCCAAGCTCTTTTTACTAAAAATTGCATGATTTAAAGTTTATTTATTCATGGGTCTTATTTATTACTAAATTTACTGCAGACAGTGTTGGGGTTTGTACAATTGTGACTGTTTCACTATGTTTAGAGTTATGAATCTAAGGTCTATTGTGAGAATTGATAAAGAGTTTTGGTTTATATTATTTGAGGGTGTTACCAAGTATCTATTGATGTCTTTCCACTGATTTTTCTAGCATGATTTTAATTTTGAATTGTATGGTTTTACATTAGCATTATACACTCTCTAAGTGTTTGATAAAATGTCTAGTTATGGATTCTTGAGGAATTGAAGGTCTAATGTATGTCTTATGAGTTGAATGACTATATGATGATGAAATGATGAAGAAAAGGAATGTATGTGTATGATGATGAAAGGAGTGTGTGTGTGAATATATATATGATATTATCTCTATATAGTATTGGGGGTGACCATGCCTAGGTCGGGGGATTATAGGCCCTGATAACCTATTTAGGAGTTTGTACCTTGATCACCTAGCTGGGGGGATGGTAGGACCATAAAGGGGTGTGTGTGTTAAACTCTGTCAACCTCGGTGGGGGATCTGTACTCCATCAACCTCATAAAGGGTTTGTACCTCATGCGCCTATCTAAGAGGTTGGTAGGTCTTGGCTTGCACTATAATGGTCACTCCTTACACTCGTATTATGATTAATAGAAACATGGTTTTGTTTCAAGCATCATTCATACATGTTATATTGTTAGTATGCTATTCATTGCTTATGATTATGCATCCTATGATGTCTACCTTTTGTTGCATTACATCTTACATACTTAGTACATTCAAATGTTCTAATGCATACTCTATGCCTATGTGATGTCACCATGTAGGAACCGGTGTACCACTTGATCCTCCTCCTCCTCCACGTGGCTAGTACAACTTCTATCAAGCATGTTGGTGAGTCCTTCATTCTAGGGACATTACTTATGATCTCTTGCTATGTATTAAGACTTTCTCTCTTTGAATTATGAGTCGACTATGAGGATAAGCCCAGTTGCTTTGTCTTGTCCCCCACTCTTATCAATGTAGTAAAGGTGTTTTGGACATTATATATATATCTATGCAATGAGCTTTGACTCTATTGACTCTTGATGCTTATGATATCGAAGTTTACCCTTAGTCCCAATTCCCTTTGTTTACATTTATCTGTTATTGTCACTCTATTTTCTTCTGCGACCAAGGATATGTAATGATATGCTACGAGGCTTGTTTGGGGTTCCTTTGGATTCCCCATTAGCCGGTCATGTCTAGGCTCTAGGATTGGGTCATGACAAATGTGGTATTAGAGTACTAGGTTGTTAGATCCTCAGAGTCTAACACACCACATCAGTCAGAGTCTTATTCATGGTTGTGTTGTGTACCACATCTATAAATAGGGGGATATGAGATATTTTAGAAAATGTTTTCCTTCTTTATGTTGTAAGTCGTGCTATAGATTTGAAGTAAGTTTTCCCCCTAAGAATTATTCTTTGCTATGCTAGAACATGCCTAATACGAGGGGAAGACGAGCCTGCATGCTCAAGGAGAAATCAACCAATAGAAAGCTTAGGGATGTTATCACCTTGCTTGCACAAGTGCCGACTAATCAACCCAACCAAGGGGCCCAAGCCCCTTATGATCCTACACCGACTTCTCGGCTAAGAGACTTCATGAGAATGAATCTCCCAGAATTTCATGGGTCAAATGTGAGTGAGGACCCTCAAAAGTTTATTAATGAGGTCTACCAAATTTTTTCCATACTGGGGTGAGGCTGAAGGATAAGGTAGAGTTGGCAGACTACCAACTCAAACTGATAGCACAAATATGGTACAACCATTGGAAGGAGGAAAAGGGAGTCAACAATGTGGTACTTTAGGAGGAATTCAAGGTGGCTTTCGTTAATCAGTTCTTCCCCATTGAACTTAGGGAAGCTAAGTTGGTGGAATTTATGAATTTGAGACAAGGGCTTATGAGTGTGAGGGAATATTCCCTCATGTTTACCCAACCCTCTAAGTATGCTCCGTATTTTGTTGCCGACTCAAGATCTAGGATGAACAATTTATAATGGGTGTTTCTAACTTGGTTAGCGAATAATGCACGTCTACCATGTTAATTAATGACATGGACTTGTCATGTTTGATGACCTATGTTAAACAAATGGAAGTGGAGAAATTGAGAAAGAGAAGGGGGCATGAGGCTAAGAGGGCCTGTTTTGAGGGTAAGTTCCAAAGTAGTGGTCAGTTCTATCAAGGCCAAAGGTCTACTCATGTATTTGATAAAATGGTTGCAAATGATCTTTTGAGGGCCCAAGGTGTTGGGTTGTGGCTCCTATTGATATGTATTCAAAGTGTGGTATGGGTCATGGTGGCCCATGTTTGAAAAATATCGGTGCTTTTTATTGTTGGGAGAAATAGGGCATAAGGGATAGATTGCCCTCGAAACCACAACAAGGGAAAGGAGGTTCATCCACAAGGTGCTAATGCAGTCCCATTGGGTAGAGAAGGTCGACAAGATGGTGCCCTAAGGCACAACCTGTTCTATGTATTTCTTGGGATGCAAGAGATTAATGAAGTCCCTGATGTTGTTACCACTATGTTAAAAATCTTTGACTTTGCTATGTATGCATTGATTGATCCAAGTGCCACTCGATCTTTTCTCACCCCTTTTGTTGCCAAAAATGTCCATGTTGACCCCAAGTTGTTGCATGAGTCATATGGGATGTCTACTTCTATTGATACATTTATTGTTACTAGAAAAGTTTATAGAAGTTGTCTTATTTGCATCTTGCATAAAATATTGCCTTGTTATCTTGTTGAGTTAGACATAGTTGATTTTGATATTATTATTGGGATAGATTTGTTTCATTCATACTATGCTTCTATTGATTGTAGAACCTGTAGGGTCAAATTCCAATTTTCAAATGCATCTGTCCTTGAACGAAAGAGTCAAGATGTGGTGGTCAAGGGTAGATTTATCTCTTGCATTAAAGCCTATAAGTTGATCTATAAGGGGTGTATTTACCATCTTGTGAGGGTTAGGGATGTGGAGTCTAAAGTTCTTTCAATAGAGTCAGTTTCGATTGTAAATGAGTTTCTTGATGTCTTCCCAAATGACCTTCCTAGTGTTCCTCCCGAAAGGAAATAGACTTTGGCATAGACCTCCTCACTGATACTCAACCCATTTCTATTCCCCCTTACCACGTGGCCCCGGTGGACTTGAAGGAGTTGAAAGACCGATTGAGGGACTTGTTAGAGAAGGGATTTATTAGACCTAGCCAATCACCATTGGGTGCTCGGTGTTATTTGTGAAAAAGAAGAATGAGTCCCTTAGGATGTGTGTTAGCTACCGACAACTCAATAGTGTCACCATCAAGTATAGGTATCCTCTTTAGAGGATTGATAGTTTGTTTGACCAATTGCAAAGGGCTATCTATTTCTCTAAGATTAATCTTCGGCTTGGGTATCATCAAGTGAAAGTGAGGGAGCACGATATTCCCAAGATGGCCTTACAAATTAGGTATGGGCATTAAGAATTTGTGATGATGTCTTTTGGGTTGACCAATGCATCGACCATCTTTATGGACCTAATGAATAGGCCCTTTAAACCCTACCTTGATTCCTTTGTTGTAGTGTTCATTTATAATATTTTGATATATTCTCGTGGTGATGAGGATCATAGGTCCTATTTAAGGGTTGTTTTCCAAAGATCGAGGGAGAAAAAAATTATATTATAAATAATAAAAGTGTGAATTTTAGTTGAGGGAGGTTGCCTTCCTATGAAGAGTGGTATCGGGGGATGGTTTTAAGGTGGATCCAAAGAAGACTGATGTGATTAAAAATTGGCCTGGACCATTGACCCCGTCAGGCATTAGGAGTTTCTTGGGATTAGTGGGCTATTAACGGAGGTTTGTAAATGGGTACTCTTCTATTGCTTCCCCTATGACAAAATTAACCCAATAGAAGGCTAAGGTTGTGTCGTCCGATGAATGTGAAAAGACTTTCCGAACATTGAAAGATAAGATTATGTCCGCTATTATATTTTTACTACAAGATTATGTCCGCTATTATATTGTTATGCTTCCCGGGTTAATTTGGGGTTGTGCATTGATGCAAAATGGTAAGGTCATAGCCTATGCTTCTAGATAACTCAAAGTGCATAAAAAGAACTACCCTACCCATGATCGTGAGTTCGCCAATGTTATGTTTGCATTAAAGATTTGGTGTCATTACTTTTATGGGGTGCATGTCGATGTGTTCACCGATCATAAGAGCCTCAAATATGTCTTCACTCGAAAGGATCTCAACTCGAGGCAAAAAAGATGGTTAGAACTTCTTAGGACTATGATATTAGTGTGCATTATCATCCTGGTAATGCAAATGTGGTGGTAGATGCTTTGAGTATGGTGTGTATTGGTAGCCCAACATATGTTGATGGTGGTGATAAGGAAATGGCTAGGGAGATACATCGATTGGCTAGATTGGGAGTTAGGTTGAAAGAGGTTCGTAATAGTGGTATGGTTGTTGTTGATGGTTCTAAGTCTTCTTTGATTGATGAGGTGATAGCAAAACAAGATCTTCATCCCTCCTTGTTAGAATTGAAGGCCTTGATAAAAGAGGTCAAGGTAGAGGTTTTCTCCCAAGGGGATATTGTGCCCTTAGGTACCAAGGTAGGTTGTGTCCACCATATGTCAAAGGTTTGATAGAAAAGATCCTTGATGAGACCCATAACTCTTCTTATTCTATCCATCCCGGTTCCATAGAAATATATAGAGCATTGAGGGATGTGTATTGGTGGGGAGGCATAAAGAGGGATACTGCCATATTCATTTTCGATTGTCATAGTTGTCAACAAGTCAAAGCCGATCATGTAACACCCGACACCTTACAATACCATTACAATGCAAATGAAACATGATATAGTTTGGACAAATTAGCGCCCATTTTTAAAAGTGCTTGAACCTCATGATATAGGGGGATATGTGTGTCTAATGCTTAAGAGAGTTGAGTGCATACATTTTTTTGTGTCAAATTGAGGAGATCACGCCTTTAAATGGAGTAAGAGAATTGAGGTGCTTGTAGGACTTAGGAAGCCAGCAGGTGAGTCACCTACTTACTTAGCTTAAATTTGCTAGCTAAAAGGAGACGAGGATTGATGTTGAATTTGACCAAGTCAGATTATGAATAAAGTCCGTGTCAAGGGTGTAACTATAACCTGTAATTTACTATCATAAATGGACTTGATTTTTTGCCCAAAAATAATATAAAAAGGACCCAAGTACAACACAACCCACTTGGCTAATTGGGCCCAAACTAAGTGAAGAGAAAGTTGGAAAATGGTCAGCCCAAGCCCATCAACTTTGAGACCCAATTAGGCCCAAGTGTAAGGGACAAGCTGCTGTATAACTAGCTTAATAATATGTTGTATTGGGTGGTAAAAGTTCCAAGAGTAAGTTGTCCAAAAGACCTTTTATAAAGGGCTCAAAACAGCCCTTAAGTCATTTCACTTTGGAGAAAACTTTCAGCTTCCTGAAGACTTTTCTTTCTCTCTTTACTTCACTTTACAAAGTAGCTAACACAACCCTCTAGGGTTCTTGAATGAAACCAAAATCTTGAAAGAAAAGGTAAGTGATCATAGTTGTGTATTTAGTCTGGTTTCTTCATAAAAAACAAGAAGTATATGCTAGTATTTTGTGCTGAAAATTCCGGACAGCTTGTATTCTAAGGATTGTTATAAACTTTTCTTGTTAATTAAGAGGCTTTTCTATTCTTGGTTGGTTGTATTATGAAGTAATAATTATGTATTTAATATAGGTTGGTTTTATAGTAGTGTAACCAGACTGCTTCACCACTTTTACAGTCCACAAATGTGAGTCCTTATATGATATCGCAATTGTATTCTTAGTATGAACTTGTAGGCTGTTGGATGGAAGTCTATTGCCTCACGTCATTAATGACTGATTTGTTACTATTTTGAGACTTATTGAAGGCTGTTTTTATGTCTAGATGTGTTGAGAACAGTTTGGTTAAAGTTGGAACGGCTGTGGAATTGTCGACTTCAAAATGGGGCAAAGGGTCGTAATGTTATATTGTCCATTTATAGGTTATGTAGAATTGTTATGTGTTGTGCTATGTGGGCTATTGTAAGACTGTCAAGGCACTAGGACAAGATGCACATGATGTGTTATGATAATGATTATTAGAAAATACAATTAGGGGCAGAAAGAATGAAGGAATACACTCAATTTTGTAAATACCCGGTTACTGCCCTTGTGTTGTATTTTTATGTGATTAGGCTGCCAAGGTGTATCTATTGGCTAGTAATACTAGTTTTATCACCTACTATATTGTAGATAAATACATGGAGGAAAGGAAAGTTATCTCAAGGTCATAATAATGTAATACATCGAGGTATGCAAGGCTACTTGATTCCGTATGTTTTGGCATGAAGCATAGATCCCTCCTTGGCACATAAAGGCACTTGCCAACTCTGACACAACTATTAACCGTGTTTCACTCTTTTACATGTTCATATACTCCCATACATAGTCACCTTAAAATCTACATACATATGTGGATACCAAGTTACATGGTTTCTTTTTGCCAAATAAAGATCACAAGTTATTTCATATCATACGCATTTCATTATTTGTATCACGTACTCTTTTCATTGCCATATTGTCTTATATTATTATCTACATATCACATGTTACATCTATAGTCCTACAACTCCAACATTGTGACCACCAAAAGAATCATCTCAAAGGTAATTGAAAGATAAAGTATATTGTTTATTGATGGGTGGTAGCCCGAGGCGTGGAAGAATCACCTAGCTAGGGACGATCCTATCACGGGTAGTAGCATGAGGGGTTAAGGAAGAACCTAGCTAGGGACAATCCTGATATAGTTTTACCATTGATCAGTTGGTCATTTGTATTAAATGTTGTTAACATATTATACATTAAAGGTAAAGTAATATAAAGAACATAAGTACATGATCCCAAAGTATAACCAAAGGTGGTGTCTTATCCTACACTAGTTCATAGTTTCATTTGAGTTATTACTTCATATACAGTAGTTCCTGCCTTACATATTCAGAAAGTTATCTCGTACTAACATCCTTTATAGGGGACCTGCATTTCATGCTGTAGGTACAGGTGCTAGTAGATCTCCTCAGTAGGAGTACTGGACATCCATTGCTGATACCAAGCTCCAGGTTGCTTTGGGGCTTTGTTTGTGTCTAGAGCTTATATGTTTGTACTGTATAGTTAGTCAAGGCGTGGCCTGTCCCAACCCTTACCAGATACCTTTCCTAATCTAGATGTTTTGTATACTATGTAAATTAAAGTGTGGTCATGCCTGGTACTTTAAACACCGTGGTCCCAATGGCCTAGTCATATGTATTTCCTTTTTGGCTTGTTATCACTATTTATTTTGTTAAAGGAATGTCAAACATAGAGACTCCTCATAATATGTATAGAAAGAACGTAGATAAAGGTTGTTTTTCCCTAGCCTTATTGGCAACAGGTGCCAGTCTGCCCTATTGTTACTTAAGGGTATAACATAAGTGGTGTCAGTGCGGGTCATCATAGGGAGTCTACAAAGCCGTATCTATGTAGAATCTTGTTCATCGATCTATTGTGCACCACATTTATAAGCATGAGGCTCTGTGGCATTTAGGATTTGTTAGTTTCTTTCTATTCTTTGGATTGTACCATAGAGCCAAGTGTAATAGGTGCATTATGTCTAATTTCTAAATTATTTTGTACAACAAGTATACCAGAAATAAGGCAGAACAAAGGTAAAGAGAATGGAGTAGAAGTATTGGTTGGTATGCCTAGCCAGGTGAGACAATGATATGAGGTTCGAGAGGAGTCTTTGTCACAGACATCTCCAACTACTCCAGTTCCTGATGAATCTAAGAGTCGTTAAATCCCCCCAGAACCACCTATTGATGCTACCATATAGGATCTAAGAAATACAGTCCAACTATTGACCCATATAGTTGCTGGCCAAGGTCAAAGGTAGGAAGGTCCAGTTATAGATACAGGTGGTACAAATAG
>JAOTQJ010160507.1:0-28164 GCA_025642045.1 Solanum sejunctum | reverse complement strand
TTCAACAAATAATTCTAAGGGAATGGGGGGCTTATAACTCACGCTATGGGGATCGACAAGTGAATGGGATTTGCATGAATCACATAATAAGAAAGTACTAAAGGGAGGGTAAGTATGACTCATGCTATAGGAAAGTAGAGACTTAGGACTTTCATCACTTTCCATCATCATCAATAGCATCAAATAACATCACATAAGGGATATGGTCTAACAGATAAGTCTCCATAAAAGCTCAATATCCCATCATAGGTACATAGTAGTATCTGACAATACCTCTATATATGATAGGACGAGGGCCAAGACATGTCCAAGACTCACCCTCAAAATAGAAAGTAAAGTATTAGTGTCTCAATATAAGCAAGATAGACATTAGATATTGTTCCCGAAATGGTGGATTCACCACTCAATGATATTCATGAATCCAAGCTAGCAGGTGGATAAGGATGAGTAGGAGCTCTGATCCCTACATGGTTAGATCATTTACCCAAAAGTATGCATTAGTACATGGAATGTACTTGTATGTGGGATGCAATGCAAAAATAAATAATAAGCTTCATATACAAGATGCACAATCATATACAATAGAAGTCTCAATCAAGTCAAATCCATCTCTTTTCCCTTCCACGGTAATCCAAATCACCATAATCTAGTCAAATATATTATCACAATCACATTCCAAACTAATGACACTAAAATTAAGCAATTTGCGTGAAAAGAGCAAAATGATCTGAAAATTCCATCCTAAAAAAGGTTCTCAAAATCTAGAATTTTTTACATGAAAATGATCCTCAAGTAACAAAGAATCTAATGGCAAAACCTATTTTAAAAAAGGAGTTAAACTGAGTTCATAATCACTATTTTTATATTGAGAATCCATATCCAAGAAAACCCCAATTTCGTCAATTAATATCCCCAATTTCTATGTTAAAATCATAATTTAAGCAATGGAATTGAAAATATAGGTAAGGAAATTATTACACAATGATCTTGGATTGAAAATCCTTGAAGAACCTCTCTAAAATTGAGCTTAGAATATTAAAAATAGAGGAAATTAGTGAAACTCGCCATTTTTAAATCACACATTTTTTCATGTATAACTATGCTCCATGTACGCGAAGACTTACTCATGAACTCGAAAGCTAATCAAAATCTAGAACTCTGCAAATGCAGAGGATCTTCCGCAAACACAGAGAGGCATATCACACTCCACGAACGTGGATATCACCTCCACAAATACAGAGAGCAAGAAATATAACACTGCTCAAATGTGAAGGGCAACCCCGTGAATGTAGAGGGCAACTTGGTTGCTGCTCAACCAGGCTACTCAAAGGAACTAGGGTGGTCGTCATCAGCATAATAACCCAACTTTAGAGGTTAGAATCAAATCTCATAGGGAGTCATGGTTCAAAAATTATAGTGGTTCATTGGACTTAGAAATTGTAGGATGGCGGGGGGTTGGGGGGAGGTTTGCAATAATTAAAATTAGGATTTGACTACTCAATATCGAATCAACAAATTGATCAACAAGTTAGGGAAGATGTTGGGGATGTGCAAATATGGGAATTGATTAGCTAGCTGGGTCTTAAAATTTGACTAATTGAGTTAATAATGAGTGAAGAGGCTAGGTTGCTTGTAACTCAGGTTCAATTATGACACATAAGTATTTAATATGATTCAATTACAATATTTTAGGTATATCGCCGAGGACACAACTTGGTCTAAGAAGTCTCAGCAAAACCCCTAAAACCTTAGCCATTGAATCCACAGTCATGGATTTCAACTGAAACCCCAGAAGATTTCTAGCTATTACACCCATTCCATACTCTAATCACTCTGGTTAAAGCAATAATTAGAGATCTAAATTAAACCCCAAGTTTGCAATCTTGAAATTATAGATTAAACATAAAAATGGATGTATTACTCATATCAACAAGAAGTAAGTCAAAATATCAAATACCTAACAAATAAATGAAGAACTTATATCATTAGCACACCCCTAATATGAGGTTTTTAGCCACTCATGCTAGAAATTAGAAATTCAATATAAAAAATAGAAGCTAAAATTATGGGTAACAAGATTGAATAGAGGAAAGTTGATTAACAACAACAAATCTCCTCAAGTTTTGCTTCACCAATACCTGAAAATCGTATCAACCTTTTGTACTCTAAAGAAGGAATGTTCTATGTACAGTTACTCTCTTTGTAAAACTAAGAAGAATAATATGTACAATGTCCTTTCTAATTTACTTAAATAGTTTGTGCGAAATTATAAGAGTTTGTGCTATAAATTGCCATTCAACGTTCAAGGCCGATCATTGCCGAGCACTCCGATGATGCATCGAATATGTAATTGAGCGCTTTTCTCCGTATCCTCTTAAAGTTAGTTTCTCTACAATATTCAGCGATGGTTCTTCACTTCGTCGATAAAGTTCAGTGATTCGCCAAAGTTTCTATCTCATCACCTTCTTGCCATAGTTTTAGGGCCTTGATTACTACAACTTTAGGCAATCTCTTGAGTCATTCGGCGGTAGGCCGAATATTTCTAGTTACATTTATTCTGATCGCCTTTCCATCTTGGGCTTGAAGATTGGTTACTACAACACTAGGCAGTCTCTCCGAGTGTTCGGCGGATCGCCAAATATGTAGGGGATACCGCTTTTTTGACACTTTTGCTCCTTTTCCAAAGTTTATCAACTATTATCCATTTGTGCACTTTTAGTTCCATTTCCTTACATAACACATGCATTTAGTTAGAGATTGAAAATACTAGTACAATGAGGGCAATATTTCTTTGCAAACTAGCCCAAAACTTTGTTCAAAATATGGAATTATCAACACCCTCAAATTAAGCCTTTGCTTTTCCTCAAGCAAATCAAACATCAATCAATCTACTTCAGAGCTTGCAAACAAGGCCATAAAGAGCAACACATATATTTCTACCTTTTTAATCCCCTCTCGAACTTCCACAAACCACTTACGTAATTTGAAACTTCAAGAGATGACTAAGGAGTAATCAAAACATGGCTATGCTCACAATTGCTCATATAGCTGCTGAGCACTACCTAAAGGCACCACTATTTTCCCTCACATCAAAGATGATTCTGAATGCACAAAATTATGACATTATTTTCAAAGGATTTCTTCAACTCTCACTTTCCCAATTAAGAGATAACATATAAGTTTCAACCCATATGTTTGCATTTAAATTATGATATTATTTTCAAAGGATCTCTTCAACTCTCACTTTCCCAATTGAGAGATAACATATAAGTTTCAACCCATATATTTGCACTTATTCTAAAACGGAGTTCACTTGACTTTCCTCTGGAATAAGATCGCGAAAGACTTTTTTATGAATGTATTGTAAGGTTAAGGTTGGGTAGGATAACATATGTATAGTAGTGTCTCATCCTTACTTAAACTCTACACATTTTTTTCATCCTCAAGGGTCCTATTGTTCCTCTTCTTTTCTTATCCTTTTGATATCTCTTTTGCTTTTGATATTTCATCTTAAGTATCTCCCTTTTTTGCACTATCTTTAACAATTTTGGAGGGTCTTCTTTTTTTTCCAAGCAACTCTTTATTAGTTCAACTTTTTCAAATTTTTCCTTGCTTTCATTCATTTCTAGGGCTCCTCACCTTTCTTTCTTTTTCTTTTGTCTTTCCTCGACTCTTTCATTGGAGACACCCCCTTCTTTCTACTAATATTCTCAACTTTGTCCTTTGGCCATCACTTTGATTATTTCAAGGTCAAGGAGGGATTGATAAGGAACAAAAAAGAATTGTATTTCACAAATATGAATCAAGGCAACATAGTTGCCAAAGAAAGGATCAAGTCTCAAAGGACTTCACTGGGGACTCAATTCATTGTCGATTGATGTCAATATGGTCAAAGTGGACTCAATGGAACCAAAGAAGGCCTAAAGTCCTTTCCTAATTCAAAATCAACCAAGTCACTCCTTAATACAAAAAGTTCTAGATGATGCAAAACAAGCCTTTCAACAAACTTTCTAATACTATATTTGCAAAATGAATTCGTATTTAAACAATGGAAACATACTTGCAACTTTCGATCATCGCATATATAAGCTCAATCACTCACAGAGTCAACTCAAGATACATCAAATCCAAGCATAGACTAATCTATCTAGAAAAGGACTAATTAGTGAATGAGTACATGCTCCTCGTCCATGGCACCATCCTAATCAAAGATATGGATCATCGATCCTTGGATTGCTAAAGACTAGAGTCACAATATTATCATTAGAATGACTTTTCATCTATGCACGGGGTTTGTCCAAATTCAAGGATATCATTTGCAATCATTCATTCATTCAACTCAAAAAGAAAAAAAAGTAAAAATAGCAAAACAAATACTACTCTATTATAACCCAAATTAAAATTAAAATTATTTACAAATCAAAAAGTAGGGATTAGTTACATTTCAACCATCAGAACTATCGATTCCCAACTCAATAGGCAACACGAATAAAAAATAACTCATCCTCCCATACAAAATAAACATTGCCCTCAATATGGAATAATTAGAAAGTGGAGGAGTGAGTTATAAAATCCCCCTGATACACTTCGTGATGCGCAAAAGTTCGGACTTAAGGGAGCTCATTTGTGCCGGTTACTCGGATCCTCTGGAACTACTACAAAGATTACTCCTTGTGACTTGGCAAACTTTCTTTCCCTATTTTCTTTGTTCTTTGAGCTCCTAGCCTCAAATTAGTTAGGCAATTTCTTCTCTCTAGCCTTTGCAGTTGCTGCTGTGTAAGGATCCTCCATAGCCTCACATTTCTTCTTGTAAACATTACCCCTAACCTTCATATGTAGGTAAGGACTTATGTTTTGCCTTGAGTTGGCCATGGAGATCTCATTTCCCAAAAACTATCTGAGGATATGGATTTCTTTTCTGAACTTAAAGGGCTCAAAAAGGCCAAAAATAATAGGGCAAAGATTGCCCATTTTCTTTCCAAATCGCATTATACTCTTCATCATTGAAGTCATTACCTGCATATAACTTGTCAAGAATAGCTAAACACCAGGGTTAGACATCTATGTAATACTAGGAATCTAAGAAATTATTCAGTGAATAGGGTTCATTAGACCTCCAAACAAGATCGGCGTATCTCTAAGCCCAATGGGTGGTCAAAAGTGACGTCGCCTAAGATTCATTGGCCAACTGGCGAATGGATTTGGTGGTCTAGGAGCTCATTGTTGAGTCATCCTCGATGGAAATCGACCACCTCTAACTCATATGAGCGACCTAGATATGACAAATTTATTAGGCATTTTCTAACATCATAATAACTATTTAGATAAGGTTTTAAAACTCACTCCTCTTTCAAACCCTCAACTAGTACATTAGCATGATTTTGGTGGAGTGACGACTTACCCTAGGAATTATATCTCACAATCTATCATTAGGCAAGTCAAAGTCACACAATCACATCTATGGGTTACTTAGACTTCACCCAGAAATACATAGAGCAAACCATTTTAACTATTGACCACAACAATTTTTAGTTAAAACAAATCATAATACAAGGTTCTAGGAGCTTAACTTATCAATATTCAAGAAGTTCAACAAGTTCCAGAACATAATGTTACCCTTCAAGTTGATTTTCATGATAACACCAAGCTAGAATAAAATCAAGTGACATACTTGAAGCACCATATGTGGATAATAGAAATGACAAAGATGGTGAAGCATGAACTTGTATCAACCCCAAAGAAAATGAAGAAAAATCAAAGAAAACCTAAGGTAGTGTGTGGATGGTTCTTCAAGAAGAGAGTGGATGGGAAAGTGAAGAGGGAAAGGTACATTAATAGGCACTAATTATGAAGAATGAAACTCTTCAACTTTCACGTCACTATTTATTTCTGCAGAGCACATTCGGCAGTGCACCCAGTGTACACAAGGTCACCCTTTCTTACCTCATTTAGGACACTTTCCATGGATAAAATATAGTTAGATTGTGTACCAACAAATATACTCGGTGATACTCCAAGTAACTATATGATCGCTCAAACTTGAAGAGTCTTATCTTCAACATTTGTCCTTAAAAAACTGTTAAATTCGAGACTACTATTTTCACTCAGCGTTACATCGAATATCCATGGAGCTCGTTAATTCTGTAGTAGCCTAAAGTACTTTTGGCATATAAAAGTGTGGTCTCAATGACGATTGCCATTTTAATCCACTGTTACCCCAAATTCCAGTGTAAATCATCTAGATTGACAACAACTCAAGGTGCCAGTTGCTGCCCTCGATGGTGGGAAAATAACATATCACCCTTTGTGCTAGGTAGTACACCGATTTGAACATGGGAATGCCGAATTCAACACCAACCCCCACATCATTAGATGATTCAAGGGGTGATAAAAGTCGAGTTTGCCAAGTGCAATCGACGGTTCACAGACCTTTGACATACCATTGCCCTTCCTCCTCTTGCTTCAAATCTTAAGTCCACCACCCAAAACCATTAATCCATATTATTATAATCCCAATAATACTTGGGATTCCTTTGAAGAAGCACTTAAGCTTACTTTGCTACACGATGATGTCCATTACAAGTTTTAGTATCTTCCACATAGATGACACCAACCATCCGAATATCAGGTGGTTTGCCATAGTACTTTTTAAGCCTCTGCCCATTCACTTTAAATCTCCCCCTTGAAATTTTTGACTTCTATTACCCCATTTACAAGTACTTTAGTGACCTTAAAATGTCCAGACCATTTTGATTTTAGCTTCCTGGGGAACAATCATATTCTATAATTATAAAACATCATTGTATCCCCCTCACTAATTTCTCTCTTAAGGCTCTTTAGGTTATGCCACCTTTTCATCTTATCTTTATACAATGTTGAACTTTCATAGGCTTTCAAGCTAAATTCATCAACTAGATAGGGTTGGGTAAGCCGGGCTTCTAGACTCTCATCAAATTTAAAGTTGAGTTTCTTGAGGGCCCATAAATCTTGATGCTCTAATTCGACAAGCAAGTGCAAGCCTTCCTGAGCACAAGTTCATAATGGGGCATTCTAATAGGAGCCTTGTAAGATATACGATCTGCCTATAATGCGTCATCAAGCTTAGCTACCAATCACTTCAACTTTCGTTTATTGTCTTTGCTAAAATTATTTTTATCTCTCTATTTGAGACCTCCACCTACCATTTGTTTGCAAATGATATATGGATGTTACCTTGCCTTTACGCCATACTTACGTAATAATGTCCATAACATTCTTTTGTATAAATAGGATCCACCATCCATAATGATGGCTTAAAGAGTACTAAAGTGAGTAAGGATATTTCTTTTCAAAAACTACACTACTCCCTTGCCTTCATTTGTTGGTAAGGCCACATTTTCGACCCACTTTAAGACATAGTCAACAACTAACAAAATATATTTGTTACGAAAGGAGATTGTCAATGGCCCCATGAAGTCCACCCTCCACATATCAAATACTTCCAATTCTAAAATTGGTGTTAGTAGGAATTCATGCCTTCTGGAGAGATTAGCTTGTAACTAGCACTTTTGGTAAGCCTTGGCAAATTGATAAGTAACATTATGTAAGGTTGGTCAATAATAGCCACGTTGAAGCACCTCAGATGTAGTCCTTATTCCCTCATGATGACCACCAACAGTGTATGAATGATATTATTTTAGAATAGCCTCCATTTCTGACTCTGGGACACATCTCCGGACTATGATATTCATGCACTCTTTAAAGAGATAGGGTTCATCCCAATAGTAATTCTTTACATCATGCAAAAACTTCCTCCTTTGGTGGGGGTTAAAAAATCTAGGATAGTGCCACACTCTATGTAATTTTCAAAATCCTTATAACAAGGAGTAGCAATTGTGGCTACTTTCATCATTGTTTCATCAGGAAATTTGTCAGAGATGTCCTCCTTCTTGGCAATAGAACTTGGTGATTCAAGTCTTGACAAATAATCAGCCACTTGATTCTCGCAGTCTTTCTTATCTCTCACCTCAAAATCAAACTCCTACAACAACAATACATCAAATAAGCCTTGGTTAATCATTCTTTTTCGCTATAAGAAAGAGAATTACTGCATGATCAGTGTGGAATACAACCCTTGTTCCTAAGAGATTCACACAAAACTTTTCAAAGGCATATACTACAGCTAATAGATCTTACTTTGTCACTATGTAATTTTTCTGGGTTGTATTCAATATTTTACTAGCATAATAAATTGGTTGAAAAAGTTTCCCAACTTGTCAGACTAGCGCTGCCCCAAGAGCTACACCATTTACATCATGCATCACCTTGAATAGTTTAGACCAATCTAGAGAGATTATCACTTAAGCTTCAATTAATTTCTATTTGAGAGTTTCAAATGATTTCAAGCATGCATTGACCTCAACTTTGGCTTGATCAACTTGTTATCCTTTCCCCAAAAGTTTTTGGCCAAATGCAATTCCCTCTTTAACCATGAAGTGAAACTTCTATCAGTTGAATACTAAATTTGTTTCAACATATCTCTGTATCACTTTTTCCAAATGACCCAAACACTGATCAAAAGTATCACCCACCACTGAAAAGTCGTCCATAAATATTTCCATTGAATCTTCAACCATGTTGGCAAAGATGGCCATCATACACCTATGAAATGTACCTGAGGCATTACACAATCCAAATTACATCCTTTTGAAAGTGAATGTATAGTAAAGGCAAGTAAAAGTAGTTTTATTTTGATCTTCCAGGGTGATAGATATCTGATTTTATCTGGAGTACCAATAAAGGAAACAATACCATCCCCTCATAGCTAACCTATCTATTATTTGATCCATAAAGGGTAACGAAAGTGATCATTTTCCATTGAGGCATTCAGCTTTCTATAGTCTATATAAATTCGCCAATTGATGATAGACCATGTCAAAATTAGCTGCCCTTTTTTGTTTGGAACCATAGTCCTACCTCCTTTTTACCCAATTGGTATTCACAATCGAGTATATCACATCGGTATCTAACTATTTTATTATTTCCTTCTTGACTACCTCTTGCATAAGTGGGTTAAGTCGGGCTTGATGGTCAATACTAGGTTTGTAGACCAATTTAATTTTTTGGGTGCAGATTCTCGAAAGAATGCCTACAATGTCGGTGATCGCCTAACCAATAGCTTTCACGTGCTTCTTAAACACCTTGACAAGAGCTTTAGTTTGCTCTTCTTGTAGCCCTGCTACTACAATCACTAGAAATGTATCATTCTCACCCAAAAAGGTATATTTCAAATAACTTGGTAATTCTGTCAGCTAAAGTTTTGGTGGTGCCTCAATAGATGGACTTATTGGTGTATTTTGCGATTCTTCAAATCCATGTCAAGTTTGGCTAGATTTCTGGAGTGACTCCCACCCCCCATCAATGTAGCCACTACTTCCTCAAAATTGATCACATCAGCCTTCTCATAATTCAACATAATTTCTGCCATTGAGTTGGTTCTTAAGTAAGCTAACTCCCTACACAACCCCATCCACCACATCAATAATGACATTTACTTGAAAATCATCATGCCTTCTCAGTGCTTTACCAATACTGAAACTTATCTCTTCATCATTTACCCTAAATTTTAGGTATCCATTCTTAACATCCACCAAGGCCCAACAAGTGGCCAAAAATGGTCAACCCAGAATAATAGGCACATAAAAATCTATATCACACAAGAATGATGAAATCATCTAGAAATATGAACTTATTTACTCCCACCAAGACATCATATAATATTTTGATGAGTCTTTTGATTGATCGATCGGCTATAAGATACTTCATGATCGTTAGGGTTAGGGTGTCCACACTAAATTGTTCAAACACCATAAAAGGCATTAAATTTATACTAGCCCACAAATCACAAAGGGCTCTACCAAATTCACATGTTCTGATAGTCTATGGTATTGTGAATGCCCCTAGATCATCTCTCTTAGAAGCCACATGTCTTGTTCAAATAGCAGTATAGCTGTGTGGAACTTTGATCATTTCATACCCTAGGGCTCTCTTTTTAGTCACCAACTTCTTCATGAATTGTGCATATATTGGAATTTCTTTGAGAACCTCAACTGATTAAAAATCAATTATCAAGGAGTTGAAGATGCATAGAAATTTCCAAAACTTAGCTTTATCACCTCGTTTCTCCTGCCTTTGAGGAAGAGTTTCAGCTCTCATGGAAAGCTTTTGAGGATTAGCCACTTTTTCAACCAATTATTCTTTAGCCTCTATTACTCTACCCCCATATTTAGTACTATAGACACTCTCCAATTTACTAAGAGTGGTGTTGCTCTCATTCATCATTTTCTCATCATTTCTCCCACACTACTTTTTTTCCCCAAATAAAGGGGTTTTTGATTCCGTGCTAGATTCAAAAGTTTTGCTACTTCTAGTAGTGATAGCCATGCATGTCTGATCGTTGCTTTTGGTTTTGTTGTGTAGATGGGCAGAGAGCAAATCTAAACAAGCTTCCAAGCTTTTGATTAAAGTCGCATGGGATAACACTATTTGATTTAATTAGGAGAATCCAAATTTCATTTCATTCAGCATATTAACAGAAGCGCCCACCTTGTTTAAAATTTGAGCAAACATCTACTCAACCCACAACTTATCGGACTTAACACACTGTTGGTCTAAAGTGAGATAACTTGCCTCTTGTCTTTCACCCTGACAACTCATAGATTGGTTCATGTACATACTTTAGCCCAACTACTTCCAATGTTTCGATGTTGATTCTTGAATGACAATTGAAAGGCCGACTGAGAACCTAATACTTGATTCCTAATTATGCATACTTCTTCTTCATGATCATCCTCACTTGGCTCATATTCATAAGTAAAGATACCTACAGCTTGTACAACATTAACTTGTTTACCTTAGATACATGTTGTGGTATAAGATTCAGCTGCTTCATCATTTTTTCTGTGATCTCATCTCGCTCTTTCTCTTTAGACAACTACTCTCTAGATACTCTCCCTTTTGTAGAAGAAGCATAATCATCTTGAGTACAATTTCTTGCTTCTAGAAACTCTGCTGTCATCACAAATGCTTGCTTCGTAATCCCTCGTGTTAACCAATTAGCCACACTCTTGTTGACAATACTTAAACTTACATAAAAGTATTGCAACAACAAATGATCAGGGATCCCATAAGTTGGGCGCTAAAGTAAAAATGTTCAAAATTGCTATCTATCTTCATGTAATGGTTCATCATCAACCCTTCTAAAATTTTCAATGATCCTCCTTAGCTTGATCATTTGTTAAGGAGGGAAGAATCTCTTGAGGAATTCATTATGGAATTCTTCCCATGATGCAATTTAACCTCAGGCACGCTAAGCTAATCACTTCACGACTTTTCCCATCATAAAAAAAAGGAAAAGCCTTAGTCTAGTAGCTTCTTGTGCAACACCCTAATATTTGAACGGTCAAAGGACATTAATGAAGTCTAAAGGTGCTCATGAAGATCCTCACAAGCTTGTCCTTTGAATAATCCCCTAAGGGGAAGTAACTATAGCATTGTATTAGTGATTTTGAATTCAACATTTGCAGTTACAGAAGGCAACTGGATTGCCCCCGCACTGCTGACTTGGTCCTATTTGATGTTTTGGAGGCCATTTATATCTCCCAAGATATCACCCCAAACAATTCTTTCATCTTCCATTTTAATACCTATTCTTCATAGCAAATATAATAAGAAAGTAGGAAAATAATTCTAACTACACGAACAATGCTTACCAAACACTTTAGTCATGAATTCATTGATTCCATGGCAATGATGCCATTTTTGATTGTCATTCAGCACGGCTACTTAAAGAAAGTAAGGGCAGTCGTCATCAATATAATAACTAACTTTAAAGGTTAGGGTAGAATCCCATATGGAATCATGGTTTACAAATTGAAGTGGTTCATTCGACTAAGCAATTGTAGAATATGGGGGCTTGCAATAATTAAAATCAGGATTCAACTACTCAATATCTAATTAGCAAATTGATCAACAAGTTAGGAAAGATGCTGGGGATGTGCAAATGTGGGAATTGATTCACTTCCTGGGTCTTAACACTTGACTAATTGAGCTAATAATGAGTGAATAGACTAGGTTGCTTGTAACCCATGTTCAATCATGACACATAAGTGTTTCATATGATTCAATTACGATATCATATGCGGACTGCAGAGGACACACTTAGACTAACAAGTGTAAGCAAAACTTCTAAAACCTTAGCCATTGAATCCATGGATATGGATGTCAACTGAAACCCCAGAAGGTTTCTAGCTATTACATCCACTCCACGCTCTAATCACTCCAGTTAGAGTAATAATTAGAGATCTAAATTAAACCTCAAGTTTGCAACCTTGAAAGTATAAATTAAACATACGAATGGATGTAAATTCACTCAAATTAACAACAAATAAGTCAACATATCAAAGACCCAACAAATAAATTAAGAACCCATAACATTAGCACACTCCAACATGATGGTTTTAGCCACTCATGCTAGAAATTAGAAATTTAATACAAAAAATAGCAGCTGAAGTCATGGATAACAAGATTGAATAGAGAAAAGTTGATTAACACCAGCAAATCTCCTTAAGTTTTGCTCCCCAATGCTTGAAAACACCATCAACCCTTTGTAATCTAAAGAAAGTATATTTTATGTTCTGCTACTCTCTCTGTAAAACTAAAAAGAATGACATGTACATTGTACTTTCTACTTTTCTTAAATAGTCTGTGCAAAATAATAAGAGTTTGTTCTATGAATTGCCATTCGACGGTCAAGCCCGGCCATCATCGAGCACATGGATGATGCACCAAATGTGCACTTGATCACATTTCCTATATCTTTTTAAGGCTTGTTTATCTACAAGATCGGGTGATGGTTCTTTACTCCACTGATATAGTTCGACAATTCGCCAAAGTTATTATCTCATTGCCTTCTTGTCATGGTTTTGGAGCTTTGAGTATGACAACTTTAGGCACACCAAATATATTTGGTGAGTTAATTCCGACCGCCTTCCTATCTTAGGCTTGAACCTTGGTTGCTGCAATGCTAGGTGGTCTCTCTGAGTGTTTAGCGGATCGCCCAATATGTAGGCAATACCGCGTTTCTCTAATTTTTTGACACTTTTGTTCTTTTTCCAATGTTTGTCAAGTATTGTCCATTTGTGCACTTTTTAATTCCATTTCCTGACATAACACATGCATATTAGTTAGAGATTGGAAGTACTACCACATAGAGGACAATATTTCGTTTGAAACTTGCCCCAAAATGAGTCCGATATATGGACTCATCACAATCCCGTGAATGTAGAGTACTAACATACTTACATCAGATAACAGTAAAGAACATAACACAAAATTCAGGAAAGGAACCCTTGGGATTTGTTTAGAACTCAATACACACAAACCAAACATATAAGCCAACTAAAAATTATGCTCCAGACTCAGTGGAACTATTGGAATTCGAGTTTGAGGCCTCCTCGGTCCGGAACCCCGTAAAACTCAAAGAAACTCTCAAAGTACCCAAACTAACCTCAAAAACTCTAAATATCACAATAAGACCATTTCTGGTGTTACCATCCAAAACCACTAGAACTATCAGAATTTCAATTTGAGCTTTCAAACTTTGAATGTTGACCAAAGTCAAACTATGATCCAAAATCAACTAGAAATATAACTTTGGGCCTAAAATCTTAGTTTTAACTCCAAATTTAGTTCAATTTGTTCTCCAAGATTTTCGAATTTAATGGAATCACAGAATTTCATTTTTACACTAGAAACTCAAGATGACCACAAATCTTGAAATTTCCAACTTTAAGCCTTTAAAAATAAAGCTCTAACTTTTTTACAAGATTTTTAAAATCCAACTTCTAGACTCAACCAAGAATGATCCAAGACAACTTTCTAGGATGGAAAAATTTAAATTCTATCAAGAATGTCAAAAATGACCTTCGAGGTAATTACATCACTCACTACTAAAAATAATGTTCATCCTTAAACAAGATATAACAAACATACCTAGAAGCTTAGAAAGCTAGGGGTATCAAGCATACATATCCATCTAATGTAGCCTCACTCTTAGGTTTGTGGTGCCACTAAACCTTTACTGAACTGAAACTCCCTAAAATATCCCCAAAAATGTGCCTCGAAAATGCCCACAATCATAATTTCCATATTTCTCAAAATGTGTGTGTGGTATCAAAAATTTGAATCCATATTCATGACCAAGGGGAAAAATTGAGTGAAAAATGGACATAACCCTAATTTTAGAGCACCCATAGCAAAAAATTTAATTTTCCAAATTTGCGGATTCTAGAGACGATCTGTGCCCTGGCCGCGATATGCCCAGGGCGCTGATTAGTTTTATTTTTTTTCCAATATTTTAGTTTCCGCCAAGGTCTTGGGGTCTTGGGGTCTTGGGTCTATGCCCTCCTATGCCTAAAAACATCCACCCGTACTTAGTCATTTTTAAACTCTATATCACTTAAGACACTCCCAAAAACCTCTCTAACCCTTAGCCAAATATTCCGTTCAAATTCAAGTATCCCAAATCATTTAAAGATCTTAAGAACTTTATTAAAGCTTCAAGTTCTTATTCAAATCTTCATCAAGGAAATTCTAAAATTTAAGGTATGTGAGTTTCAACAATTGGGTCCTTTCACCGATGGTGCCCAACCTTTCTTTTTATGAAACTTGTATGTTTTAAAGATGTATTACTTATGGGTACTACTCATTAGGAATTATGATTCCAAATTATGTTGGAGTTTTATGAAATGTTGATAGGAAACACATGTCTACCTATTTTAATCTTATACTATGAGATAGTTGTCTATTGTGACTAAGCATGTTTTGAGATATGAAACTATAATCTATTATGAGTTTTGACAAAGGATTTCAAGCTATCTTGCATAAGGGCTTTCCTATGTGTTGGTGGGTTGATTTACATTGAGTTTTCTCACATGATTTCACTCTTGAATTGCATGATTTTGAACTAGCATTATACATTGGCCAAGTATTTGATAAAATGTCTTGACATGAATTCTTGGATTATTGATGGCCTATGATATAGTTTACAAGGTAAGTGACTCTATTATGATGAATGAATTGTATGTATGTATTGAATGCATGAAAATATCTATAGTAATGCAAATTGACCACACCTTGTTGAAGGGATGACATGCATCAACCACTTTGATGGGGGATGCTATGCCTATCTACTGCGTTGAGAGGTATATACCTTGACCACTTTGATGGGGGGTACTATGCCATCTATCACGTTGAGAGGTATACACCTTGACCACTTTGATGGGGTGGTGCTATGCCTATCTACCATGTTGAAAGCTATATACCTTGACCACTTTGATGGGGGATGCTATGTCCATCTACCACGTTGAGAGGTATATACCTCAATCACCTTCTAAGGGGTGATATGCCTTGGATTCCAAGTAATAATTTTCTTGGTCTATGTTGATGATCTCTTCCTACATATGTAATTGTTCTATACAAGCATATTATACTTTAAGCATTGATCACGCATGCCATGTTGTTATTGTACTTATCCCTTGCTTATAATTATGCATTTTGACTATGTTGCCTATCTCTTACTGTATTTCATCCTATATACTTAGCACATTCAAATGTACTAATTCATACTCTATGCCTACTTAATATTATCATGTAGGAATTGGAGCACTTCTTGATTATCCTCCATGTGGCTAGCCTTGGCATTTGAAAGAAGAGCTTTGGTGAGTCCTCCAGTTTGGGAACATTAGCTATCTTACTCTTGTCATTTGTTTTCTCTTTATGTTGAACTCTTCATACTATGTGGGTGAACCCGGAAAGTGTCTTGGCCCCCGCTCAAATCTATGTTAAGAGGTGTTGTTGGAACAAATAATTTAATTAAGTTTTGAGCTTTAACGACTCTATGTTATATGCTATCAAAGACTTCTCTTAGTCCCATTTTCCCTCTTTATTATCTCTAGTTATTGTTGAGTTTATTTTTGTGACCAAGGATGTGTGTATGATATACTAAGAGGCTTGCTTGGGGTGCCTCGGGATTCCCATTCACCGTGTCACATCTAGTCCCTAGGCTTGGGTCATGACAAACATAGTATCAAAGCACTAGGTTGTTAATGGTCCTCAAAATCCAACACACGATGTCTATTAGAGTCTTATTCATAGTTATGAAGTGCACCACAACTATGAGTAAAAGGCTATGAGGCATTTTAGGAAATATTTCCCTTCTTCATGATCTATGTCATACTATAGAGGTTAAAGTAAGGTTTCCCCTAATGAATGTTCTTTGCTATTCTAGATTATGTCGATCCCAAGAGGAAGAAGAGCCCGTACACCCGAGGAACAACTAGCTCCTCTCGTTCCTCAAGATGGGTGAGTGGCCCATGAAGAGTTCCGGGATGCTATTACCATGTTGGCCAATGCGATGGACAATAAATCAACCAAGGGGCCCAAGCTCCTCATGTTTTTACCCCAGCCTAAAAGGTGAGAAACTTTACTATAACGAACCCACTGGAGTTCTATGGGTATAAAGTGGATGAGGATCCTCAAGAATTTGTTGATGAAGTGTATAAAGTGTTATCTATTATTTGGGTTAGATTGGAGGAGAAAGCGGAGTTGGCTACCTACCAACTCAAGAGGATGGCTCAAATTTGGTTCACCCAATGGAAGGTGGAGAAGGGAATGATAATGTCATTCTTTGGGAAGAGTTCAAGGTGGCATTTTTCAATCGGTTCTTTATGATAAAGCTAAGGGAGGCCAAATTGATGAAATTTATGAACCTCAAGCAAGGGTCCATGAGTATAAGGGAGAATGCTTTCAAGTTTAACTAACTCTCCAAGTATGCTCCACAAATTGTGGCTGAGCCACGGTCTAGGATGAACAAGTTTATGTTGGGAGTGTCCAACGTAGTCAATGAAGGCGAATAAGTAAAAGGGGAAAAGTTGAGAAAGAGAAGAAGTGGTGAGGCCAAGATGTCCTATTTTGAAGGTAGGTTCCAAAGTCCTAAGGGTGGCTGATTTCATCAAGGACAAGCGTCTTCTAATGCTCCTAAGTAGAAGGTTTGCTAATGACAACCCAAGGGTACAAGATAGTAGTGGTGTGGTGCCTAACCTTATGTACCAAAGATGTGGTAGAGGCTATAATGGCGCATATTTGAAGGACACTAATGCTTGCTATAGTTGTGGTGAAGTGGGTCATAAGGTGATCGATTACCCTCATAATCGAAATAAGGATGGAGATGGTCATCTATAGGACCAAGGTGCAAATACAGGTCCTAACGGTAGAGGAGGTCAACAAGGAAGTGCCTCAAGGCAAAATGGATTCTATGCCATCCAAGGGAGACAAAGTGTGGATGAGGTGTCCAATGTCATCAGCAGTATGTTAATGTTTTTTGATTTTGATGTGTATGCTTTGATAGACCGGGGTGACACTCTTTCTTTTGTTACTCCTTTTGTTGCCAAAAAAACTTTATGTTAGCCCCAAATTGTTATGTGATCCTTACAAAATGTCTACTCCCGCTGGTGCATCCATAGTTGCTAGAATAGTCTACAAAAATTATACCATTTTCATTTTTCATAAAATCTTGCCTTGTGATTTTGTTGAATTAAATATGGTGGATTTTGATGTCATTCTTAGGACGGATTGATTCATGCATATTGTGCTTCTACTAATTGTAGAACTTATAGGGTCAAATTTTAATTCCCTAATGAACCCATCTTTGAGTGGGAGAGTCATGATGGGGAGATTCATTTCTTGCATTAAATCCTAAAAGTTGATTTCTAAAGAGTGTCTCTATCATCTTGTGAGGGTTAGGGATGTTGAGTCCAAAGTCCTTGACATAGAGTTGGTTCTAGTGTTTAATGAATTCCTTGATGCCTTTCTCGATAAGCTTTCCAGTGTTCCTCCTGAAAGGAAAATATATATTGGCATAGACTCCTTCCCAATACTCAACCTTTTTCATTCCCCCTTACCGTATGGCCCCGACGAGTTGAAGGAGTTGAAATAACAATTGAAGGATTTGTTGGAAAAGGGTTTTATAAGGCCTAGTCAATCACTTTGGGGTGCACCGGTGTTGTTTTTGAAGAAGAAGGATGGTTCTCTTAAAATGTGTATTGATTACCAACAACTTAATAGGGTCACTATTAGGAACAAGTACCCTCTAGCAAGGATTGATAATCTTTTTGGACCAACTTCAAGAGACTAGTCACTTCTCTAAGATTGATCTTCAGTCTGGGTATCACCAAGTGAAAGTGGGGGAGTGCGACATTCCCAAGATAGCCTTACGGACTAGGTATGGGCACTTTGCATTTGTGGTTATGTCCTTCGTGTTGACAAATGCACCAACTATATTCATGGATCTTTTGAATAGGGTATTCAAACCCTACCTTGATTTGTTTGTGATGGTTTTCATTGATGATATCATGATCTATACCTATAGTAAGGAGGAGTATCTGGATCACTTAAGGGTGAAGTTGCCAATCGTGAGGGAGGAAAAGTTGTATTGTAAATATGAAAAATGTGAGTTTTGGTTGAAAAAGGTTGGTTTTATAGGTCCTGTGGTATCGGATGATGGCATTATGGTGGATCCTAAGAAGACTTAGGTGATTAGAAAGTGGCCTAGACCTTTGACTCCATTAGATATAAGGAGTTTCTCGGGTTTGGTGGGTTATTACTGGAGGTTTGTAAATGGGTTCTCTTCTATTGCTTCTCCCATGACTAAATTGACCCAAAAGAAGACAAATATTATGGCCGATGCTCTAAGTTATATGCCTATAAGTATCCTAGCACATGTTGGTGATGGTGGCAAAGAGGTGGCTAGAGAGGTTCATCGGTTGGCTAGATTGGCTGTTAGGTTGGAGGAGGTTGACAATGGTGGTGTAGTGGTTGTTCATTGTTCTAAATCTTCATTATTGAGAAGTTAATGGTAAAACAAAATCTTGACCCCTCCTTTCTAGAGTTGAAGGCCTTGGTGAGAGATGGTAAGGTGGAGATTTTCTCCCAAAGGGGAGATGGTTCCCTTAGGTACCAAGGTAGATTGTGTGTGCCTAATGTTGATAACTTGAGAAAGAAGATTTTAGATGAGGCTCATAATTCATCCTATTCTATTCACCCCAATTCTACAAAGATGTATAGAGATTTGAGGGAAATCTTTTGGTGGGGTGGCATGAAAAGAGATATTGCTAAGTTGGTATCCAGTTTTCATAATTGCCAATAAGTGAAAGCCAAACACCAAAGGCTTGGTGGCCTAGCCCAAGATATTGAGGTTCCTACTTGGAAGTGGGAGGAAATCAACATGGATTTTATGGTTGGGTTGCCTAAGACTAGAAAGCATTTTGATTCTATGTGGGTTATGGTTGATAGAATGACAAAGTTGGCTCATTTCCTACTGACCAAGACTACTTTTGGTGCTGAAGATTATGCTAAATTGTATATTCAAGAATTTGTCAGATTGCATGGGGAGCCTTTTTCTATCATATCGGATCGTGGTGCTCAATTTACTTCTCACTTTTGGAGGTCTTTCCAAAGAGGCCTTGGTACAAGGTTAAGCTTAGTACAATTTTTCACCCTCAAATGGATGGCCATGCCAAAAGAACTATCCAAATTCTTGAGTTTATACTTAGAGCATGTGTTTTGGAATTTAAGGGTAGTTGGGATGAACATCTTCCAATCATTGATTTTTCTTACAACAATAGTTACCACTCAAGCATTAGTATGGCTTCTTTTGGCATTGAATATCCCCGTTGGATGGTCTAAAGTGGGGGAGATAGGTTTGCTAGGTCCGAATTTGGTCATGCAGGCATTGGAGAAGGCGAGGTTAATAAGGGGGAGACTAAAAACAACCCAAAGTAGACAAAAATGATATTCCGACATGAGAAGGAGAGATCTTTAATTTAGGGTTGGTGATAGGGTCTATTGTAAAGTATCAACCATGAAGGGTATAGTCCAATTTGGCAAGAAGAGTAAATTAAGCCCAAGGTTTGTGCTATTGTACCACTGGATGTTGTAGGCATGGTGGAAGATAACTTGACTTATGAAGAGGTTCCGATAGAAATTTTGGATAGGAAAGTAAAGAGGTTGAGTAACAAGGATGTAGCTTCCATTAAGGTCCTTTGGAGGAATCAACAAGTTGAAAGTGCCACATGGGAAGTCGAAGCGGACATGCAAAAGCGATATCTGTATGTTGTCTACTCTTCTCAAGCATAAGGTACCAATTTAAATCCCCTACCAGATGTCAAGTCTCAAGTTCCATCCCTTATGTCATTTGCATGTATTCATGTTTATGTTTACAAGTTTATGATGATTTTGACACTTATGTTGAGATTTTCTTTAAATGATGTTTAGATACATTTGTTGCATTCATGTTTTAGGCTGAAATTATCTTGATTACCTCTCTTATATACGTGTCTTTGAAATTTGGGGATGAATGTTCCCAAGGGGGAGATATTGAAATTCCCCAAAAATGCCCCAAAAATGTGCCTTGGAAATGCCCACAATTGTAATTTTCATATATCTCAAAATCAGTCCGTGATATCAAAACTCTGACTTCATATTCATGATCGGGGGGCAAAATTGAGTGAGAAATTGGTATAACCCCAATTTTAGAGCACCAGTAGCAAGAAATTTAATTTTCCAAATTTGTAGATTCCAGAGACGATCCGCGCCCTGGCCGCGACGCGCTAGGGGTGCAGATCAGTGTTAATTTGTTCTCATTTTTTCAATATCAGTCTAACGCCTTGGGAACTTGGGCCCATGCCCTTCTATGCATAAAATCACCCATACTTAGTCATTTTTAAACTCTATATCACTTAAGACACTCCCAAAACCCTCTCTAAAACTTAGCTAAATATTTTATTCAGATTCAAGTATCCCAACTCATTTTTGGATCTCAGAACTTTATTCATGCTTAAATTTATCATTCAAATCTTCATCAAGGAAATCCCCAAATTTGAGATATGTGGGTTTCAACCATTGGGTCATTTCACCTATGGCACCCAACCTTTTTTTTTATGAAATTTGCATGTTTTCAAGATTATTACTTATGGGTACTACCCATTATGATTATAAATTATGTTAGGGTTTTATGAAATGTTGATGGGAAGCACATGTCTACCTATTTCAAGCTTATACTATGAGATGGTTGTCTATTGTGTCTATGTATGTTTTAAGATATGAAACTATAATCTAGTATGAGTTTTGACAAGGGATTTCAAGCTATCTTGCATAAGGGTTTTACTATATGTTGGTGGGTGGATTTATATTGAGTTTTCTCATATGATTTCATTCTTGACTTTCATGATTTTGAACTAGCATTACACACTCGCCAAGTGTTTGATAAAATGTCTTGACATGAATTCTTGGGTTATTGATGGCTTATGATATGTTTTACAAGCTAAGTGACTTTATGATGATGAAGGTATTGTACGTATATATTGAATGCATGAAAAATATCTATAGTGATACAAGTTGACCACACCTTATTAAAGGGATGACATGCATCAACCACTTTGATGGGTGATGCTAAGCCTATCTACTGCGTTGAGGGGTATATACCTTGACCACTTTGATGGGGCATGCTATGCCCATCTAACCCGTTCAGGGGTATATACCTTGGCCATTTTGATGGGAGGTGCTATGCCCATCTACCACATTGAGGGGTACAACATACCTTGGCCACTTTGACGGGGGGTTACATGCCCATTTACCAATTGAGGGGTAGATACCTCAATCACCTTCCAAGTGAGTGATATGCCTTGGATTCCAAGTAGTAGTTTGCTTGGTCTATGATGATGGTCTTTTCCTACACATGTAATATGTTCTTTACAAGCATATTTTACTTCAAGCATTGATTACATATGACATATTGTTAATGTACTTATCCTTTGCTTATAATTATGCATTTTGACTATGTTGCCTATCTCTTGCTGCCTCATATCCTATATACTTAGTACATCCAAATGTACTAATGCATACTCTATGCCTACATGATTTTACCAAGGACGAACTATTGCACCTCTTGATCATCCTCTACATGGCTAGCCTTGGCATTTGAATGAAAAGGTTTGGCGACTCCTTTAGTTTGGGGACATAGCTATCTTACTCTTGTCACTTGTTTTCTCTTTGTGTTGAACTCTTTATACTATGAGGGTGAGCCCGAAAAGTGTCTTGGCCCCCACTCAAATCTATGTTTAGAGGTGTTGGAAAAATGATGTAAGTATGTTTTGAGCTTTGACTCCTCTATATTTTATGCTATCAACGACTTCCCTTAGTCTCGTTTCCCTCTTTATTATCTCTAGTTGCTGTTGAGTTTGCTTCAACAACCAATGATGTGTATATGATATGCTATGAGGTTTCTTTAAGGTCCCTTCAGGATTCCTATTCATCGTGTCAAGTTTAGACCCTAGGCTTAGGTCGTGACATGAAGTTATCTCCTTTTTCCTCAATTCGCTCACCTACCTGTTCAAAGTAGCCACTGACTGCTCGTAAATCAAATCTATGATCAACTCAACTGAATCTATGAAAATCATAGGAGAATTGTCCATAATATAATGCTACAATATAGAAAATGAAACACAAGATTGACGGAAGATAGGTTGGGTGGCAGGGCAAGTCTATAAGCCACCTATCCTACTCTATCTAGAATCTCAAAATGACTAATAAACCTTGGGCTGAGCCTTCCCTAATCTCATAAAATCCTTCAAGGGTGAGAGCTTCAACTTCACCCTATCACCAACCATGAATAACAAAGGCCAAACCCATCTGTCAGTATAACTCTTTTGACAACTCTTAGTTGTAACCTACTTTGAATCGACCACACTCACTCTAAATCGTCTCTTAACATATCTATACCATGCTCCACAACTACTGAGTCAAACTACCCAATAGGCAATTGACACCTCTGGCCATACAAAGCCTCAAGGGGAGCTATCTGAATGCTGGAGTTGGTAAATGTCGTTGTTAGAAAACTCTACCAAGGCTAAGTGCTGATCCCGTCTGGTGACAAAATCAATGACATAAGCCCGTAGCATATCCTCAAACACTTGAATAGTAATCTTGGGCCAACCATTAGTCTAAGGGTGAAAGGATATACTCTTATCTAAGCAGGTGCCAACGAACTATGGTCCGATACTATGGAAATCAGAACTTTGTGAAGCCTCACAATCTGAATAATATGGAGCTAAGTTAACCTCTCGGCTATATACTTTCCCTTGACTAATATGAAATTGGGGGACTTAGTCAAGTGATCTACCACCACCCATATAGAGTCAAAACCACCAATTGTAGAAGTTAAACCTACTACGAAATGCATGGTAATGCTTTCCCACTTCCTCTTGGGAATAGGCATCCTTTATAACTCACCACCCAACTCAAATGCTCACATTTAACCTTCTAGAATGTTAATCACCGAGCCACAAACTCTGGTATATCCTTATGCATTCCACACCACCGGTACAACTGGCTCAAGTCATGATACATTTTTGCTGCCCTGGATGAATGGAATATCTAGTGCAATGAACCTCCTCCAGTAATAATATGATCAAATCACATATCTTGGGCACACAAATGCAAATCTCATTCTCAAAGCACCATCAGAATCAAGTACCAGTTCACTTGCTTCATTCTAGCCACTTTTCTTGAACAATACACAACTTCTCATCTTCAAACTGTCTCTCACGAATTTAATCTATCAAAGATGAGCGGGCCTTAATGAAAACAAGCGGTCCACTCCTATTCGAATGATTTAATATCACCAACCTATTGGCCAACCTCTGAATATCTCAAGCCAAAGGCCGCTTCTCAATCCAAATAACCACTAAACTCCTCACACTGGAAGATTTCCTAATCAATGCATCAACCACCTTATTGGTGTTCCTGGGATGATAGAGAATAGTCAAATTATAGTCCTTTAGGAGCTTAATCAATCTCCTTTTACTCAAATTCAGATACCACTTGCTGAAAGTATACTGTAGCTAGCGATGGTCAGTAAAGATCTCACAATGAACCCCATATAGATAGTCATGCCACAACTTTAACACAAACACCATAATCAACTCTAAATCATGAGTGGTATAATTCTTCTCATAGGCCTTCTACTACCCCCGAAGCATAGTCAATAACCTTCCCTTTATGCATTAACACACCACCTAACCCCACTCCTAATGCGTCATAATAAACCTCCTTAGTTTTAGAATAGTCCAAGATGTTGTCAATGAATAGTATCACAAATAAATCCAGATAAGGTTGGAATACCCTATTCATCAACTCTATGAATGTTGCAGGAGCATTAGTCCAATTGAAAGACATAACAAGAAACTTATAATGGCCATACCTTGTCCGAAAGGCTATTTTAGAAATATTTTTGAAGGCCTAATTTATTGCTAACGGTACCCAAATATCAAACCAATCTTAGAGAATAATGTAGCTCCCTGAAGCTGGTCAAACAAAATCCAATATGAGGAAGTGGGTTCTTGCTCTTAATGGTCACCTTGTTCAATTATTGATAATCAATAAAAATCCTCATGAAGCTATCCTTCTTCTTCAGAAATAAGACTGGGGCACCCCATGGTGAAACAGTAGGGCGAATAAACCCTTTGATCAATAAATCTTTGAGCTGCTTTTTTAGCTAATTGAATTCAGCTGGAGCCAAATGAGAAGGAGCATAGAAATGGGCTTGGTGCTTGACTCAAGGTCTATAGCAAAATTAATTTCCTTGTCATTAGGGTCTCCCAGTTGATCAGTAGGAAATATATCTAGAAACTTATAAACCATAAGAATAGACTCCATGAAACGTGGCTCAGAAACGGTATCACGAATAAAAGCCAAATAAGCCAAACACCCTCTGTCAATCAACTTTTGAGCCTAAATATTTGAAATAACCTTACTAGGAAAAGAATCTCTCAAAACTGTCCACTCTATCTCTGGTCTACCTGGCATGGATAGGGTAATGGTCGTGGCATAGAAATAATGAATAATATGATATGAAGATAGCTAATCCATTGCCAAAATAACATTAAAATATACCATATCTAAGATAATCATGTCCACCCAAGTCTCATAGCTCACCAAAATCACAAGACAGGATCAATATACATGAGCCACTACTAAAGGTTCACCTACTAGGGTCGAAACATGAATAGGTATAAACATAGTATCACATGGCAAATTGAACCCCATGGATAAAAACACATAAGAATAAGTGAATCTAGAATCAAATAACACAGATATAGGGCGATAGCAAATCAAAACAATACCTATCATAACCATATTAAAGTACTCAACATTGGGTCTACCTTGGAAAGCATAATATCGGCCTCCCTATCCTTCACTACTTGAAGGTTCCTTTTTACCACTAAAATGTGTAGAGGCAACACCCTTTCCTCTATCTCTAGTGCATATACCTTTATCGGCATTATCTAGACCTCAACCTCTAGTTTGTAGGGCTGTACCTCATGTTGATGGCTTTGAATCCCTAACTGTTTTAGTGGTGTATGAATAGTAAGGCCTAGTGTGAGTCTGCATAGGACACTTTCAAATCAAATGGTCTGGAGATCCATACCCAAAGCATGATCTAGGGGTGAGTTGCTACTATGAAGGAATAGGAGAAATACTATAGTCACCCTAGCTAACATGCCTCTATTATAAGCTGAAGAAGTTATGTCCTGAGATGTAAGAATCATGAGGACCCTGTTCTCCCTCAGATGTCGATAGAACAACATGAGCCCTATGATGCTAGAGTGGACTACCTACCCTAGTCATCCTCTACTGCCAGATGAGGCACCAAGAACTGTCCAGATGTATAGACCTTTTTTGGGTCTCCAAAATTCTCTTGCTATACTAGCTCCGCCTCTTTGGAAACAATAACCACTGAATAAAAAAAGGCTTCATTGTTAGACACCTAGAAGACTAACTATTTGATAGAATAAGTTAGCCCTCATATAAAAGGACTAACTCTCTTTGCCTTTGAAGAAATGATAGTTGTAGCATGTCCGGACAACTGGAAAATGTGGGCCTCATGCTCTAAAACTATCATAGTGCCTTCCCTTAAACTTTCAAACCTTAGATGAGTCTTCTCCCTGACACTCCAAAGGACGAATCGATCATAGAAGACACTCAAAAATGTCTCCCAAGTCATTAGAGGACACCTAACTGGAAAAGACCCTAAATAAGTTCTCTATCACTCCTTGGCTAGCCTACGAAGCTAGAGAGTAACATAACATACGCCATTACTCTCTACTAACCCCACAGTCTCAAGTAGCTCCTTACAAGTAACCAAAAACTCATAAGCATCCTTAGTCTCCCCACCTGAAACTAGGATGGGTCCATTTTTCTAAACAACTTATATTTGCTTTACTCATCGTCAATCAAGGCATCCGCTGCTCAAATATCAATAATAGGTGTCACTGGTGGATGTCATCTCTATACCTGAGCCTCAAGGATCTGCTGCTGATTTGCAAGCTGTACTTGTGTCTGAGATGTATTCGATGTGCCAACTAGGCTGTTTGCCTCCTTCATGGTCTCAACCATACTCAAAACTCTTAGAAGAGTACCCTATAGTGGTGGTGCTATAGCATACTCAGGAGAAACCTGCCCCTTTCTAAGCTCCATACCTGGCTCCGGGGAGATACCCCGCTCATAATCTCTAGCTAGTACTGCTCTTTAGCCTCGACCTCGACCTCAGCCTCTGGCTCGGCCCCTATCCCTACTGGGGTCTCAATAGTAATCTCGAGGGCTATCTTCTCTCGTTCGATAGTTACTATGGCTCTAGTCCTCGATATCTACCAAAAGGATACACGACCTTAACACTTAACCCAAAAGCCATGCATAAATTGATAAGAATGAAGTGTAAGAGAATACCCTGCCAGTCTTCATAGCCTCTCAAAGATAAGTAAGAAATAACTCCACATTGATCTTCAAGATTCTACTAGATTGGGCTTGTATAGATGTGTCACGACCCAACCCAGGAGCCGTGAATTGTGCCGATAGGGCACCGAGATAAACACTTATACTAAATCTCTACTTATGATAGCTAAAGGATTTCACAAAAATTTCGACAGAGTTTCCTCTATTTTTCTAGCCAACCCACCTGCAAACAGCGAACCCAATAGTACCAAATATTGATATAGGAACAGATATACATACACATACGCGGGCCAACAAGGTCACCGACGTGGCAGAGCCGCCCAACAAACATATCATACAAACGAGATCATACGAACATAATTTCCCACATCCACATGTATCCACAGACCTCTATGTACAGAAATCGGACCACACGATAGGACAGGGCCCCGTCATACCCTCGAGTATATATATATACATAAATGCAAAATACAAACTAAACGTGTACAAGCGTATACCAAACTGTCTGCTTCTGATGCTAGGGAGCACTTCAACGATAGATGGAGGTCCTAAGAAGATGATCCTCTAGCCTGTTCGTCTGAACCTACGGGCATGAACGCAAGCCCCGAAAGGAGGGGGTCAGTACGAAATACGTACTAACTATGTAAAGCAGAAAACCCCAAATGTGAGTGAAAATAATAATCCAGATATAATAGTATAGAAGTCAAACTTGTATGTCAACATAAAAATATTTATTCTTTTCAAACATCAAAATAATGCATATCAAACGGGAACGATGGTGACCTCCAAACGCGCGCCATACCACAGTATAACACCAGAAGTTTCAAATCTCCCAATCTCCACACAAACCCTCAAACGATCTACAAGAACCAGGGCGAAGGTGCCAAGCGTTCATGCATTATAAAGCATAAAGCATAGAGGTCATCACGCCCGTTTATGGAGCTGAGGCGATGGTGCCACGCACTCCCGTGAGCTGGGGCAAACTCGGTCCAGCACTCATACGCCATGATGCCATCCCATCCCATCTCCTTATGTATCCGCTAAGCAAAGCTGGTCCATGGGCAAACCGACCCGCCGTATCCATCCAACCTCGAAATATATATATATATAATCATACCAGCGCACAAAATATTCGGCTCGAGAACCAATGAACGAGGACAAACGGGCACGAATAGAGTCATGAGAATCATATGCATAACAACTGATTTCAAACACTTGAAAATATACAAAATATTCACTTTGAAGTCAAATAGTAATTCTTTTACGAAATGTTCCCAA
>JAOTQJ010160481.1:0-28166 GCA_025642045.1 Solanum sejunctum | reverse complement strand
AAAAATTTCAAATTATGAAAATATTTTCATGTCAGAAATTATTTAACTACAATTTTTTTTCTATCTAAAAATAGAAGTTTTTTCTAGAAAATATTTTATTCATTAACCAAACAATAAGAAATATTTTTTGAATAATATTTTTCATTCACCAACCAAATATGAGAAAATGAGTTAAAAATTAATTCATTTTCTAGAAAAATATTTTCCTCCATACTAAACACACCCTATATGTATTCTTAGAAGGTCAAACACTTTGAGTATCTGTAAGTACGTGAATCTATTGAGTAATATGGATACTCATATTTACCCAATGGATAACTCAATTTTACCCATTTATAATATGACTATTAACTCATATTTGATCCATTTTTGTTTGACTCATTTTTTATCGACTCATATCTGATCCGACCCGCTTGTTTATCACTCTTAATTTATACGAACATCATCAAATGCATGTTTGACAAATATTTAATATTATAAATATAACATCATAAAATTATTAAAATATTTAATAAAAGGATAATTTATTGAATCTAACTAAAAATTAAATGGCTTGTAATGTAAAATGTATGGTCAATACTATAAAACTAAAAATATAACATAAGATCTAAATTCAAAATAAAGAATTTGACATAATATTATTATAATAATTTCAACATAACATACATAAATATGATTTAAAAGGAAAAAAGCGTAAGTTTATAATTTTATTCAATAACGAATTCAATTCTAATTTAACAATTAAAATTCAATAAAATCATATTAATGAAAAAATAATAAATAAATAAATAATATAAAAAATTGCATATAATCACAAAAGTAAAGGTTAAAAATAGGAGGAAAATGAAGAATAAATATTACAAAATATAAAATTGCTAATTTTAGGAAAAATCAGTTTAAAACTTAATTAATTTAAGAAAAATTAATTTTTTTGAAAAATAAGAAGAGTCGCCACTTAATATTTTAAAAAATTAAGAAAACTTAATTTTTAAGATTTAACAGAAAATCTTAAAAATTTTCGCTTTAAGAAGATAATAATCACTCAAAACGGTCCCCAACGTACGATTGATCCACGATTAAACTTAAATGACTAACTTTCGAAAATAAGTTAAAACTAACAAAACTAAAAAAATTATCCAAGCAAAATAAACTATAAGATTGTTTGAAGGAAGTAGGAAAAAAAATCTAACTTTGAAGAAAATTGACTTAGAATTAAAAATTATTTAAACTTCTAAAAAATTCTAACTAAAAGTATTTTAAAAGAAAAGGTAATTTTTTATCAACAAACTAACTAAAAGATTTAAAGAAAATATTGTATTTTTTTTTTAGAAAAGGGAAATCAATAATCAATATAGATAATTTTAAAAGAGCTCAATTTCAAACTACTTTAAACAAGAATGGACTTAAAATAAGAGAATACCTTGACCACTTTTCTTTTTTTTTTAAAAAAAAAAAATTAGATGAACTAACTTTGCGAAGGAATGACTAAAACTACATAAGACCATGAAATCGTTAGAAATAAATTAACACAAATGGTTGTCTTTGAGGATTTAATTAAGTTAAATTAAATAAATATTAGATGTTACAGTCAACAAATCACATAAATATAAATAATTAACAAGTAAAAGATAATAAGCGATTTGGACTTGACAGATCCATTTTTAAACCCTGTGTCTACTGCAATTAGGCTTTTAATCCATTCTTCCTCTGTATATCAGTAAGATATATAAATTATATATCAGTGGATATGCTCTCTCTTCCACCTATATTCCTCCGGGAGGCTAATCATTTCATCATTCTGACTGCCCCTGTTGAAACTTGGGCTTCAGGCCTTTATATATTAGTGTATATAGTGAGTGTTTGCTCGAAAACCTGTATATGAGCCTCGTTTTCTGAGTGCAAAGGAGACTTCAAGAAAACAACTTGGCATGCAACGGAGAGGACGAGTCCCAAAATGGACTCACGTTAAGGTTTTCATGCATAAAAAGAGATCAATTTAGGAACACAATTCATCCATTGAAAAGATATGTAAGCTTCACTTGAAACATAATCTGACTATGTAAGTTTCACTTGAAACATTTACTAGTAAAGAATAGGGAAATACAGAAGCCAAAGAAGGTAGAGAAACTTTATGTTTTAGAACAATACATGAAAGTGTCGCAACATTCAAAAATACACAGAGAAACAACTGTAACAAAATAACACCATAAATTAGATATAGTAACAAATAGAAGGTGCGAGAGGTTGGATTTAAGAGTTAGATGGAGGAGTAGAGGTAGACCGAAAAAGTATTGAGGGAAGGTGATCTGACAAGATATAGTAAAACTAGATCTCACTGAGAACATGACCTTAGATAGGAAGGAGTTAAGGTCGCGAATTAGAGCAGCAGACTAATAGGTATGTAGGGTTAGGTTGATGTCTAGCGGTTGGATATTCAAATACCCCAAGAAGGCTCCAAAAATGTGTTTCAGAAATGCCCATAATCGTAATTTTCATATATCTCAAAATTCGAGTGTGATATCGAAAATCCAACTTCATATTCTTGATCAGGGCAAAATTGAGTAGAAAATGAATATAACCCTGATTTCAGAGGACCCATAGCGAAAAATAATTTTTGTAAAACAATGTATGTCTGCGCCCAGGCGACGACTCGCTTGGTGCGTGGATCAGTGTTAATTTGCCCTCCGCGTTAGGTCTGCGTCGTGGACCAGATGCAGACCAGTTCAAGTTTTTCCTTAGTTTTCATTTCGGCCCAAGGGCCTTGGGGTCATAGTCTCATGACCATTCATGCGTGAACACACCTGTACTTAGCCATTTTTCAACTCTATATCACTCAAGACTCTCTCAAAACCCTCTCTAACACTTCACCAAATATTTCATCCAAATTCAAGTGTCCCAAGCTTTATTCCAGATTTCAAGAACTCTATTCAAGCTTCAAGTCTCCTTCAAGTCTATATCAAATAAACCCAAGTTTGAGGTATATGGATTTCATCCATTGAGTCCTTTCACCAATGGAGTCCAATTCTCCTTTTCATGAAAATTACATGTTTTCAAGTTGTATCATCTATGAGTTCTCTTATTATGGATTTTGATTGTAAATTATGTTGGAATCTTATGAAATGATGATTAAATATGCATGTTTATCTATTTCAAGCTTATACTATAAAGTAGTTTTGTCTATTGAGACTACACATGTTTTCAGCTATGAAACTATGATTTATTATAAAATTTGATGATGGATTTCAAGGTATCTTACATGAGGATTTTACTATACGTTGGTGGGTTGATTTACATTGAGTTTTCTCATATTATTTCACTCTTGAATTGCATGATTTTGAACCAGTATTATACATCAACCAAGTATTTGATAAAATATCTTGATAAGGATTCTCAAGTTATTGATGGTTTATTACATGGTTTATAAGTCAAGTGACTTTATGATGATTAAGGGATTGTATATATGCATTGAATTCATGAAAAATATCTATAGTGTTGCAAGTTGACCACACCTTGTCGGGGGGTGACATGCCCATACTACCATGTTGAGGGTAGGTACCTTGACCACCTTATCGGGGGATGACATGCCCATACTACTATTTTGAGGGTAGTCCTGCTTCCCTTATTTATATCTCTTGTTGTTGTTTATTTTTTGCTTTTGTGACCAAGAATGTATGAATGATATGCTAAGAGGCTTGTTTGGGGTCCCTTCGGGTTCCCATTCACCGTGTCACGTCTAGGTTCTATGTTTGGGTGAGACTTTTTATTCAGTGTTGTCATTATCTATCTTATATATGTTATATTGTCTTATATTTACGTACTATCATGTGCTTTTCGTTATTAGTCGCTCTTTTTATTTCCTTTCTCTTCTTTTTCTTTTTCCATATTTAGTTTATTCTGCTTATGGGTATTTATGACGAAGGTTTCCGAAAAATAACATTTTTACCTCTATGAGGTAGTGATAAGGTCGAGTACATTCTACTCTCCCCAAACCCCACTTATGGGATTTAACTAGATATGTTGTTGTTGTAACAAATAGAAATAAATAAGTCAAGTATAGTAGTAGCATAGTAAACTCAAACTAATTACTAGATCACTAAAGATGGTATGAAAACCCAATAACAATAACATTGGAATACAGCAACCGACAAGATTCCAACAGATACAAATACAATCTAAAATAATATTGAGAACCACGACAAATAATTAACATCTAAAATTGCAGAAAGAAACATTTACTAGAAAGAAAGAGGAGAAGCTGAGTAAGAATTTGACTAGAAAGAAACATTTACTAGTTACGAAACGAGAGCCGAAGAAAGTAGAGAAACCATATGTTTTAGAAAAACTAGCAGTTAAGAGTTAATTCTAAGAAAACATACAAGTAATTGAACCCAAATTGCATTATTTGAGCAAGTGATTAGCAACAAATATTGATTAACTTTAAATGAATAACAAGTGCGCAGGTTTAAAGCCAAAACAAGATCAACTTTAAGATTTATGTAAATGAAATCTTAGGCAGCCGGTAAATCATCATAGCAAATTCAAATAAATAGATAGTCAAAAGTCATTATATCGACAGAAACGCAAGAGAACAGGTCAAGAACTAAAGAAAACATATTTCGCAGTAATAAGCTCAACTGATTTGGTTCATTTGTGTTTAAAAAGTAAAATGATGTAGCAACAAGACGAGGCTACCACGAGGTTCCATTGCTTTAGACAGAAAATAAGACATCTAACATATTTAGTAATTTAACGAGATGAAATCAACAGCAATTTGAAATGACAAAGGTCATTCCACTACTTGACATTGAACAAGCAGAAACTTCTCATCGAATTACAGCCTACTTGACAGGCTACTCGCTGGTTGTACGTTTTTGGAGTTGTCTGTTGTCATTTTATGTTTGCTGAAGGTTGAAGGAGACGCGTAGGAGGAGCGTGGAAGGAAAAGACGAAGAGAAAGTGTGCACGCGCAAGGGAAAGAGGAAGAGAAAGTGTATGTTCTTAGGCTTCATTTTGTTGTCTCACCCGACTGGGTACACCAACTACCACTTTTACTTCCTTCCCTTTGCCTTTACTTTTTCTTGTTTCTGGCGTACTTGTTGTAGAAAATAATTTAGATGTTAGACACAATCCACCTACAATACTTGGCTCTACGGCACGATCTAAATAATGAAAAGGAAGTGACAACTCCTAAATACCACACAGCCTCCTGCTTATAAATGTGGTGCACAACACATCCATAAACAAGACTCTACATAAACACGACTTTGTAGACTCCCTAGGACGACCCGCTCTGATACCACTTTTGTCACGCCCAAAGTCCAAGTAAGGCAAACTGGCACCCATTGCCGACAAGGCTCGGAGAACCAACATATAACCACACACTTTCTATGAATATTATAAGGGGTTTCCACATTCACATGCTTTCAAGAAAATAGCTAGTAATGACAAGCCAAAAGAAAATACATATGACTAGGTTGTTGGAGCTACGATGTTTAAAGTACGAGACATGACCATACTTTACTTTATATAGTCTACAAAGCCTCTAGATAATGAAAAATATCTAACAAGGGTTGAGATAGGCCCCACCTCATGACTAACTACTATACAGTACATAAATATAAGCTCTAGACACACAAAGCCCCGAAGCAACCTGGAGCTTAATAACAACAGCTGGATATCCTGCACTCCTACTGGGGAGATCTACTAGCTCCTGTACCTGCAACATGAAATGCAGGTTCCCTGTAAAGGACGTCAGTACAAGATAATGCACTGAATATGTAAGGCAAGAAGTGTTGTATATGAAGTAAGAACTCAAATGAAATCATGCACTGGTGTAAGGATAAGAAACCACCTTTAGTCATATTGTGGAACCATGCATTTTATGTCCTTTTTATTACTTTACCTTTACTGTATAGTCTGTGCACGAAATATAATACAAATGACTAGCTGATCAATGGTAAATCAGTATCGAGATTGACCCATGCTATACTTTTCTTTCATCCCTAGGATATCTCCTGTAATATGGGATCGACCTATGCTAGGTGATTCTTCCACCCCTGGGATACCATCCATCAATAAGAAACTCCACTTTATCATTTTTTTACTTTTTTGATGATTCTTTTGGTGATCATAATATTTGAGTTGTAGGACCATAGATATAGCATGTGACACATAAATAATCATGCAAGATAATACCACAATGAAAAGAGTAGGTTACACAAATAATGAAATGCATAGGAGATGAAACAACACATGAACTTTGTTTAGCAAAACAAACTCATGTTTCTTAGTATACAAGTATGTACGTAGATTTGCAAATGACTATGTGTGGAAGCATATGAATATGTTAGAGAGTGGAGGCACGGTTACTAGTTATGTTGGAGTTGGCAAGTGCCTCTATGTGCCAAGGAAGAATCTTGATTTCATGCCAAGTAAAACGAAATTGAGTAGCCTTACATACCTTATTGTACGACCTCGTTATTACTTCAAAGTAACCTCCTTTTCCCTCAAGTACTTATCTACAATAGAGTAGGTGATAAAACTAGTATTAGCAGCTAATAGATACGTCTTGGCAGTCCAATCTCATAAAAAAGTACCGCACGGGCAACAAGCGTGTAATTATCAATCCAAAAGTATTCTTTCAATCTTCCCACCTCTAATTGTATTTTCTAATACACATTCTTATATACATTTCATGTCTAGCTTGTTTTATCCCCATAACAGTCTTACAACAACCCATAAAGCACAATATTACAATTCTATGCAACACACAAGTAGGCAGCATAACATTACGTCCTTTCGCTACATTTTGACGTCAGCAATCCAAAACCTGTTCCAACTTTAACCAAACTATTCCCACCATATTTACACGCAAAAATAGTCCAAAAATATTCTAAAAACAGTTCTAAAATATACGAAGAACGTGAAACAACAATCTTTAATTATCAGCCCACAAGTTCCTACTAAGAGCACAATTACAATATCATACAAGAACTCATTTTTGCGAAAGATAAAAATGGTGCAGCAATCTTGATACATCATTACAGAACTAAATCTCATTAAAAATAAAAATCTCCCTTCATAATCAAGCCAACCAAGAAGAGAAAAGTTTTCAAATAAACAAGAAAAGTGTACAACAATCTTTGGAACACATGCTGTCCAAAATTTTAGCACGAGTATAACCAGTCTAGTTCTCTTGTTTTTCATGAAAAAATCCTATAAAATACACAAGTATCTTTACTTACCTATACCTTCAAAGTGTAGGGCTTCTACAAGACTCCTAAAAGTCTCTTGTAGCTGCTTTATAAAGTCAAGAAAGAGTAGAGAGAAAACTTTGAAAAAAATCTGATTTTTTCTCCAATGTTGAATGACTTGAAGGAGCTGCTTATAAGCCCTTAGATGAACACTTTGACCAACTTTCTTTTGGATTTTAAGCCTTACATTATTAAGGTGGTGATGCAGCAGCTTGGCCCTTTCATTTGGGCCTAAATGAGTTTCAATTTGATGGGCCTTAGATGCCCATTTTCTCTTTTCCCTTCACATAGTTTGGGCCCAAATAATCAAGTGAGTTGTGAATGTACTTGCGCCCTTTTATTATTCATCTTGGGCTGTAAATATTTTCCATTTATGATGCCAAAACATGGGCTAAAATTATACCCTTCACACAAACTTTATTCATTATCGAACTTGACAGATCTGGTGTTGAGCTGCATCTCTGTCTACCTAGCCTATTTAAGCTAAGTACATAAGTGACTCACCTGCTAGTTTCCTAAGTACTGCAAGCACCTCACTTCTTTCACTTCATTTAAGGCCGCGATCTCCTCAATTTGATTTAAAACTTATATACACTCTATCCTCTTAAACATTAGACGTACATATAGCCCTCTAATATGAAATTCAAGCACTTTGGAAAATGGGTGCTGATTTTACCAAGTCATATCATGTTCTATATGCATAGAATTAGTACACATAAGATGTGAGGTGTTACTTGATGAGTAGTAGAAATACGACTCTTGTAATGCTTTAAATGAAGGATTTTTGTGTGTTCTCAAGTAAATTTATTATTTTGATGTGTGTTTTTATTATTTTTCAGGAAAAATGGTGAAGGCATGGAACAATGGATGACATACAAGAAAATGAATGAAAAAAGAGCTTAACTGTTGGCATAATCCATGGGTCGTGTATCATCACACAGACCGTGAGAGGCCACGTGGATTTGGCCTTGGCAAGTGAAGTAGAAATAGAAACAAATGAGGGCCCACGGGTTCCTTCACAGCTCGTGTATCACTACACAAATTGTGAGGCCTACCGTGGCCTCACACATGGCGGCACACAACATGTCAAAGAGCTAAAGAAAGAGGCTAGAGGAATTAGTCAAAGGCATATCCCACGTATCCTTCACGAGCCATGGGAATTGACACGATCCGTGCCACACACCATCAAAGTGACGTGAAAGCGAGCCATTATCATTGAAAATTACGAAAATTACAAAATTTACACAAGTGGAGCGAGACGGGTCGATTCACGGTCTGTGAACCCTCACAGGGACCGTGTCGATGCACGTGAGGTTGTGACACAGTGAAGATCAAGTTTGAAGACCAAGTGTCGACTCATGGACCATTTCACGGTCCGTCTACTATCTCATGGGGTTTGTAGTGGCCCGTATCCATGCTGGCAATATTTATCCTATTTTTAGTTGGATTAGGTTTTTCTTGTATATATATATATATATATATATTATTTTTATTTCATTTTTAGGCAATCTTGGACTGCTGGAGACGGAGAACACTATTTTGCTTTTAGTTTCATTGAACTCTTGGATTTCAATTATCTTATTCGAGATTGTAATCTGTGGATTCATTAATTCTTCACTAGTAAGTTCCTTATTATGAATTCTTCATATTGTTGTGGGCTATCTTTCTTGAATATGCTAGGGCTAAACCCACAATTAGGATTGTGGGAACCATGACAAATCAATAAGATAGACGAATATGGGGTAAATCTTGGGATTCATTAGTGTATATATTGTAGTATTCCTTAATTTAACTTCTTACTTAATGATTAGACACATTAGGGTAAGCCTGTATTCATTACATGCATGAAAACGATGTAATGATTAGGAAATGAGTTCAACAAAAGAAATTTGTAGTTTTAACCTAGTCTTAGTACTTGAGACCAAAAGGTGAGAGTATTCTGGGGTCAATAACAAGGGTTAGTAAGTATAAATTCTGAGACCAAAAGGTAATGAATGAAATGCATCTAAGAAGGACCAAAAGGTGAATTAGGTGTTACATAACTTGTTAGATCTTTTATACATAATCATGAACGAGTTTACCATGTAGATTCAGCTATCGCATTAGCTGTCATGGGGAACATAATCCTAGCTCCGCATTAATCATTTCGAATCTAGTATACTTTGTACTCTTTTGTTACTTTACTTTAGTAATTTAGTTCACAAAAAAACCAAAACCCCCCATTTATTTTCTGTATTGTTATTTTAGGAATAGATATTACATCTGAAAAGGGTGCTAATAGATTTATTCTCACGTATTCTCTATGGGACCGACGTCAACTCTGGTTGAGTTCTATATTTGATCAACGACTATTTTACTATTCATTTTGGTGTGTAAATTTGGGCATATCAAATTTTGGCGCCATTTCCAGGGAATACAGTGAAGTAATAGTCTATTAGTTTCTACTTTCAATGTGTAATACTAATCCCTAATTTTACTTTTTTTTTTCTTGTATTTGTTCTTGGTAGGGAGCCAAGGTTGCATGCCAAACACCTAAAGTAGGGGTAAAGCACTTGTTCCCTATGACCCCAAGCTCACTAAGTCAATCTGCAAAATAAATGCCGAAGAACGCGATGCAACGAGACGAAGAGAGTTGGCCATGAATCTTGTTGGTGGGGAAACAACGGTCTAGGTGAATATGACCTTGCTAGTAATGAGGTGCCACCGACAACTCCACTTAGACAGGTGCCACTGGCGCCACCTCCACATCAGCAACCCGGTGTAAGACCCCAAAGGCCTCAGCATCCCCAAGTAGTGAATGATGATGATGAGGGTCCTAGGACCATTGGAGCTAGTGCTTCCCCCACTGCTTGCAGGTGTCAAGTTCACCATCACTAATACAATGCTGCAAATACTACAGTTGAAAGGATTGTTCAATAAAGCAATAACTGAGGATGCAAGTCAACATGTCATGAACTTCTTGGCAATATGTCAATCGACCAATATCCCAGGGTTCAGTTAGCAAGCACTTAGGTTGTGATTATTTCCGTTGTCTCTTATTGGTGAGGCGACAAAGTGGAAGAATGAGCTTCCGTATGATTCCATTCGCACTTGGGGAGAGATAAAAGAAGCTTTCTTAGAGAGATTCTTCCCTACATCAAGATAGCTAAAGATCACAGAAGACATTGGGTCTCATGAGAAACTGTCGAACTAAGCACTATATGAAACTTGGAAGAGATTCAGGCAGAAGCTTAGGAAGTGCCCCAATCACCATCTCACAGATGAGCACTTGAAAGCAGTCTTCTACAAGTCTTGCAACTTTGTGATGAAGCCTATGATTGATGCTGCTTGTGGAGGATCATACATGTCCAGAACGTTGATGAGGCATAGAAATATGACTTCTATAATGCTTTAAATATATGATTTTGTACATTCTCAAGCAAAGTTTGTTGGTTTGATGTATGTTTTGATTATTTTTCAGGAAAAATAAATAAAACGTGGGAAATGAGAAATTCATAGTGAAAGTAATGACTAAACAACATGAACAGAAACCAAGTGAAGGCACAAGGTAACCCCCACGGCTCGTGGGAAGGTCCACGATCCGTGTGGTTCATCGTAGCCCTTTACTTGGCAAGAAAAATTAAAGCTTGAACACAATGGCAGGAACACGACCCCTTAGCATGGATCATACATGTTGGCATAGAACATGGCATGTGGCATGGAGGTGACATAAGTCAGTGATTACCGTAAAAAAATGTAGGCTTCGCGCTAAGGGAGATGAGACGAGACTGACCATGGATCGTGTAGCTGACCACGGACCATGGAGCCTACCGTGGTGATAAGGGACTAAATGAGCTAAAATTTGTTGAAGTTGTGAGACACGGACAACATACACAGCCCGTGCAGGTCCACATGGGTTATGGTGGGACCCATATCCATGTCGATAACTTTTTATTATTTTAATTTAAAGTAGTTTTTCTCACTTTATATATATATGTCATGTTATATTTCTAGGTTAGGCAGAGCGAGTGTGGAGTGATGGCTAGAGAGCATTTCTTGAGCTCGAAACTCTTGTTACACTTCTCTTCAATATTTTCTTTAGATCTAAATCTTGTAAGTGAATATTATTCGTTTCTTTGAAGAAAGTTGACCTTGTGAGGTGTGGATTCACTATTATTTCAAGTTTTATCTTGTAATTCTTGGATCTATTGTTAAATCAAGAGTAAGTTCTTCATATTATTGTGATTATGTCATTTTCTTGAATATGCTAGGCTAGATCTATATCTAGGATTGTGTGAACCATGACAATCTAATAAAATAAACTAATTTGTGGTAGATCTTGGGATTGATTTATGTAAATATTGTAATATTCTTTATTTTAGTTTCTTCCTCAACGAGTTGACACATTGGGAACATGCCTGTATTCTTTATATACCGTGAAAGGATATACTGATTAGGAAAAGAATCCTACAACAAAAATTTGAGATTTTTAACCTTGTCTAAGTACTTGATACTAAATAGTAAAAGTATTCTAAGATTTATAACAAAAGTATAAGAATAATATACATTCCGAGACTGAAAGGTGAAGAATGAATTACATCTAAGAAGGATAAAAAAGTGAATTAGATGTTACATTATTTGTTGATCTTGTATATATAATTATTACCAAATCTACTACATGAGCTGGGTTGTAACATTGGATGTCATGGGGATCACAATCCTAGTTCTTTCATAAATTATTAAATCTATAAAATATTTGACAACAAGTTGTCGTTGTTAGTATTCTTATTCTTTGATTTTAAGTTAGTTGTCGCTGCATTCTTTTTTTTTCATTTAAGGAATTAAAATTGCGAAAATCAAACCCCCCATTTATTTTACTTATTATTATTTTATTCCGGGATTAGATATTATAACTGAAAAACTTCACTAATAGAGCTAATCTTACGCATTCCCTGTGGGATCGACCTCAACTCTGGTTGAGTTCTATATTTGATGAACGACCACTTTACTATTCCTATTGAGAGTGTAAATTTTGGCGTATCAAAGTTTGGCGCTGTTGTCGGGGAATATGATGAAGAGCTAATCTATTAGTTGCTATTTTCAGCTAGTAATACTAGTCCCTAATTTTACTTTTGTTTCTTAGTTTTTTTGTTATTTTTATTGTTTCATTGTAGGGAACCAGCGTTGCATGCCAAACACCCGCAATAAGGGTGAAACACTTGTTCCCTGGAACCTTAAGATTACTAAATCAATCCGCAAAATGAATGCCCAAGAACACAAAGCAGCTAGACAAAGAGAGTTGGCTATGAATCCTACAAGTGGGGGAAATGATGACATGGGTGACGATGATCATGCTGGTGATGTGCCACCGATAGCACCACTTACATAGGTACTGCTGCCTGGTGTACGAGCCTGTGGACCTCAACAACCTCGAGTGAATGATAATGACGAGGGTGTTGGAACCGCTGGAGCAATAGTGCTACCCCTACTTCCTGTAGGTGTTAAGTTCACTATTACCAATACTATGCCGCAGTTGCTACAGTTGAAAGTGTTGTTTAACAGAACAACAATCGAAGATGCAAATAAGTATATCTTAAAATTTTTGGCAATATGTCAGTCATCGAAGATTCCAAGGGTTAGTCAGCAAGCAATAAGGTTACAATTATTTCCTTTGTCTCTTACTAGTGCGACAACTAAGTGGCTGAAGAAACTTCCACACAAGTCCATCCGCACTTGGGGAGAGTTAAAGGAGGCATTTTTGGAAAGGTTTTTCTCTGCCTCAAGATAGCTGAAAATCACTGATGATATTAGGTCCCACAAGTAACTGCCGAATGAAGCACTACATGAAACTTGGGAGAGATTCTGGCAAAAGCTTAAGCAGTGCCCAGATCATCTTCTCACAGATGGACACTTGAAGGCAATCTTCTATAAGTCCTATAATTTTTCGACAAAGCCAATTATTGACGCTGCTTGTGGGGGATGATACATGTCTAGAACTTTTCCAGACATAGTGGCGATCTTAGATCAGGTAGCCAAAAACAATAAGGCATGGTACACTCGAGAAGGAGACTATTTGGGGCTTGTCTTTGAGATGATTGCAGAACAGCAAAAGAAGGAGGAGGAATGGGATCAAGACATGGCCCACATGAAGACCCAATTGTACTTGTTGGCAAACGGTTCTTAGACAGAGGATCAGAAAAGGTGAAAGCTGTAGACACAAGGCCCAGGTATGACAATCAAGGTTATAATTATGACTAAGAGGAGAACGTCTTAGGAAACCAGGGGGTTACCGGCCATTCAACACTGATAATCAAGGTCAAAACTTTGGTTGTGGAAGCTCTAAGACTAAAGTGATGATAGTGGAAGCTTCAAGCTAGAAGAGATGATGGCGAAGGTTCTCGACAAAGTTGAGTCTATTGAATCCAGAATGCAGGATATAAAAGGAGAGATGTCCAATATTCGACAATTAGTCAATTTGCATTCCATGCCGATCAAGAAACTAGAGAAGCAAATGGGGCAATTGTTAGCTACATTCAATCAATGAAAAGCTGGCTCACTTCCTAGTGACACTATTCAGAACCAAAAGAAAGATGGTCATTATATGGAAATTACTATGAGAAGTGGTAAGGTACTTCCTGAACCTATTATCCCCAGTAATGTAGGTGTAGATAAAGCTAAAGGCAAGATGCCTAATCCCATGGAGATACATGTTGATGGTAAGAGTAATGAAGTTGAAGTGACACTAGCAGAACCTAGGTTGCTAAAAAGACTCAATAGTCGGATAATCCACTGACTCAATCGCTGCCAGCCATTCCTAAGTCACCACCACCATTCCCACAGAGTTTAAAGAAAATGGTTGAAGATGGTAAAATTTCAGAAGTTCTTATCCATGTTGAAAGAAATATCAGTGAAGATCCCTCTAGTGGAGGCGCTAGAGCAAATGCCAGGATATGCTAAGTTCATGAAGGATTTAGTGACTAAGACGAGAACAACCATGATTAAGCTGGCAAATATCTCCACCACTGCAGTGTCATCACCACTAGATCTCTGGTGGTAAAAAGGAATATCCAGGAGGCTTTAATATCCTATGCACTATTGGAGCATTTGATTTTGCAAGATCTCTCTGTGATTTGGGTGCTAGTATTAATTTGATGTCTTTGGTAGTGTAAAAACAACTGGGTTTAGGAGCCCCCATGCTCACTATAATGCGACTGCTTATGGCGGACAGATCGGTGAAGCATCCCATAAGAATTTTATGTGATGTGCTGGTCCTTTGGGTAGGTTCATCTTTCTTGTAGACTTTGTCATTCTAGATTGCCAAGTGGATTTTGAAGTCCCCATCATCCTTGGGAGACCATTTTTAGCTACCAGTAGAGTATTGGTGGATGTAGTGCAAAGGGAGTTAAATTTTAGACTAAACACTAAAGAGGTGAAATTCAGTATATGTGCTACAATGAGAAGACCAAAAGAACTAGCTATGATGTCTATCTTTGATGTGGAAGAGGACTCCCTTTTTGAAATCCCACTCGAGCAAACAATGGGTGTAGACACATTAGCAGCGAGGTTGATAAACTTTCCAGAGGATGGTGTTAACGAATACAAAGACACTGTCAATGCGCTGCAAGACAGGGGAACCCGACCATTCATTCCGTAAAAGTTGGACTTGGACTTGCAAAATAGACCAACTTCGCTGGCCAAACCGTCTATTAAGGAACTGCCTGCAGTGGAACTCAAAGAGTTATCCAAATACATAAGGTATGTATTTTTGGGTGCTAACAATATTCTTTCTGTAATAGTAGCTGCAGATCTTCAAGAAGAACAGGTGACAACACTATTGAGGGTCCTCCAACAATTTAAGTGAGCCATTGGTTGGACTATTGTAGACATCATAGGGATTCCTCTAGGGACATGCATGCACACAATTAAACTAGAGGATAACTGTATAACCAGTATCGAGCACCAGTGTAGGCTAAACCCACCTCTGCAAGAGATGGTAAAAAGGAAATCATCACGTGGCTGGACGCTAGGGTGATTTACCCCACTTCCGATAGTAAGTGGGTCAGTCCAATTCAGTGTGTCCTGAAGAAAGGAGTCATGACAGTGGTAGCCAATGACAAAAATAAGTTGGTCCCTTTGAGACTTATGACTAGATAGAGAGTATTCATGGACTACCAGAAGCTAAACAAATGGTAGATTGACAGGCAGAGGGTGGTACTGCTTCCTTGATAGGTATTCGGGCTACAATCAGATATCCATAACCCCGGAAGATCAGGAAAAGACCACTTTCACTTATCCATATGGTACTTTTGCTTTCAGGGGATGCTATTTGGGCTATACAATGCTCCAACTACTTTATAGTGTTGTATGGTGTCGATCTTCTCCAACATAGTTGAGGACACCCTCAAGGTATTTATGGATGATTTCTCAGTAGTGGGTGATTCTTTTGACTCGTGTCTGTTAAACCTTAGCAGGGCATTACAACATTCTGAAAAGGCTAATTTTGGTGCTAAATTGGGAGAAATGCCACTTCATGGTTAATTAGGGGATAGTTCTTGGCCATAAGATTTATGAGAAGGGCATAGAAGTAGACAAATAAAAGATCGAGGTAATTGAGAAACTACCGCCTCCCATATCTGTAAAGGGGGTCCAGAGTTTCCTTAGGCATGCAGGTTTATATCATCGATTTATAAAGGAATTCTCCAAGATCTCACATCCATTGTGCAAACTATTGGAGAAGGATACAAAGTTTTATTTTGATGATAGCTACAAGAATGCCTGTGAGGTCCTGAAGCAAAAGTTGGTTTCTGTACCCGTGGTAGTTGCATCTGATTGGACTGCCTCATTTGCTGCAATGTGTGATTTAAGAAAAATTGATATGGGGGTTGTGCTTGGACAAAAGCGCAACAAGATTTTCCTCCCTACATACTATGCCATCAAAACACTCAACGATACCCAAAAGAATTACACAGTGATTGAGCATGAATTGCTGGCTGTAGTATATGCATTCGACAAATTTAGAGCATATATTTATTGGGAACAAAAGTGATCGTGCACACAGATCATGCAGCGCTAAGATACCTTATGGCAAAGAATGACACGAAAACAAGGTTGATTAAATGGGTTCTTTTGCTACAAAGTTTGATTTTGAAGTGCAAGACTAGAAAGGAAATGAGAACTAGGTAGCTAATCACTTGTCCAGATTGGAGGGTGAATCACTGGAGAAGGATTGGTTGAGCATTGATGATTCTTTCCCCAATAAGTAGGTATTAGTAGCTTCGGTTGATTTAATTCCTTAGTTTGTTAATTTTGCTAACTTTCTGGTGAGTGAAATAATGCCTGAGGGCCTTAACTTTCACCAGAAAAAGAAGTTTCTTTATGATGTACATAGGTACTTCTGGGATGAAACATGCTTGTTTAGGACTTCTGCAGATGGAGTTACTAGGCGGTGCATATTGGAGTTAAAAATGATGAGCATCTTGGAGGCACATCATTCCTCCATAGTTGGGGGCCGTTATGGTGGTGCCAGGACAGCAAAGAGAATCCTGCAGTGTGGGTATTACTGGACTACCATCTAGAAAGACACCTATGACTTTGTGCAAAATTGCGATCAATGCTAGCGATAAGGGAATATCTCCAGATGTCAAAAGTTACCTGTGACTCCTATTCTAGAGGTGGAATTATTTAATGTATGGGGCATTGAATTCATAGGCCTATTTGTTAGTTCATATGGAATGAAGTATATCTTGGTGGAAGTGGACTACATCTCAAAATGGGTAGAAGCAGTTGCATTGCCAAACAACGAGAGTAGAAGTGTTGTCCAATTTCTGAGACGGAACATTTTCTCCAGATTTGGGACACCTCAAACTATTATTAGTGATAGGGGTTCTCACTTCTGTAGCAAGATATCTCATATGGCGCTATCAAAGTATGGAGTACGATAACACAAAGTGGCTACACCATACTATCCACAGATAAGTGGGCAAGTGGAAGTTTCTAACAGAGGAATCAAAGAAATCCTAATCAAGTCTGTAAATGCAACCAGAATCGATTGGTACCGCAAACTTAGCGATGCATTATGGGCATATAGGACAACATACGAAAAACCCATTGGCATATTCCCATATCAATTGGTGTTTGGTAAAGCCCGTCATCTACATGAGGAGTTAGAGCATAAAGAGCTCTGGGCATTGCAAAAGCTTAACATGAGCTGGAACGAAGCTACCAACTTGAGACTTGATCAAATCAATAAATTGGATGAGTTTCTTCTCCATGCTTATGAGAGTGTAGCGCTTTACAAAGACAGGATGAAATTCCAATATGACAAACATATCACCTCGTGAAGTTTTAGTGTGGGTGATAAGGTACTGTTGTATCACTCTAGGTTAAGGTTGTTTCCAGGTAAGCTAAAGTCTCTGTTGTTTAGACTGTATAAGGTTGCCCAAGTATTTCAGTATGGTGCAGTTGAACTAGAAGCTGAATTCAGGCACCAATTCAAAGTTAGCGGGCAGCGAATTAAACAATACTTGGGTTGGCAGATGAATCCTCACTGATTGAGGTTATGCTTCTGGATGAAATCTGAGTAGTCAAAATAATGCGTCATGCTGCTACGTTAAATTAAGTGCTCCATAGGAGGCAACCCATGCATTATAATATATAAACATTTATAAATTCTCATGTCTTGTATTTATGATTTTTGATTTTTGTTTTCAGGTAATTTTAGATATGATGTCTGAAGTTTTGGCATTTCATATAGAGGGGATGCCTGGCGTATCATAGACAAGTGCAAAAACTTAAAAGGGGAGAAGTGCCACGCTCACGTTCACGGGCCGTATAGATTAGCATGGCTCATGGGATTACCTATTTGGTGGGTGCATAGGGTTGCTGAGATTTCGTTCTAGGTGTTGTAACACGACCAACTAACACGGGTCATTCCATGTTAGATGGCTTGTGGTACCTCCCATGCAAGTAATATAGTACCAGGTAAGTTTTAAGTAGGTCCAAATGCCACCACATGGTGCATTACACAAACTGTGGCACAGATAACATCTCGTGTGACCAAACCGTGCAAGCATGTGTCTTAGCAGAGCATTTTCTGAGTTTTGTCGGGATAGGGAAAACACGCATGGACCGTTGCACATCATACGGTCTATGTAGATGGTCGTCTAGCATGTGACATTAAGGTAAGTATTAGATGTTCATTAAAGGGGTGGTACGGTTGGCACACATAGACCGTGCCATGTGACATAGACCGTGAGGCTAACCGTGTAAAGAGTTGTTGACTGGTCAAATACGGTTGATTGTGCACTTTTAGAAGCCCCATTTATTTACCAACACCCTATACTTCATTTCTAACTCTTTCTCTTTCAACACATGACTCTTCCTCTCTCTCTCTCTCCCTATTACACAATTATTTTTCCTCTTTCTCTCAAAATTCCCAACATTTTCACTCCTTTTTGTATGATTCGTGCTTAAGTTCACAATTCGTTGTTGCACTCGTGGTGCGGGAATCTTTATTTTCCCAATAAGCTTTCACCTTTATTGTTGCTTAACCAAACAATAGGGGTCCATGTCCAAAGCCAACCAAATCTAGGGAAGCACCGAGGTCCTGCCTACATGATTCTCTTACTATATCAACAAGTGAAGGTGGTGCAGGCAATTCTGACAATGATTCCTCCAGAGGATCTGAGGTCCATTATACTTGACGTGTCTCACCTCACTCCCCACGCACTACCAGTGCTCACACAGCAAGTAGTCGCATAGCCCCCCAGTCTAAGGAGGGGGCTCTTAATGTGTGAGCTGATGAGGAATATGCATACGAGGAGGCAGAACAGGTAGAAGAGTCAGTGCGCACCCCGAAGGCTGAACAATAGGCTGACAAGATAGATTCTAAGATAGCAATAATAAGGGGATATGGTGTTTAGTCTCTCAGACACCTAACCTTTAGACTGCAAGGTTGCTCATTGTGTTCTTGCGTGCTCAATGGATGACCCCTGGCTCTAAAAAAAATTTTCACTGAAGAGATTCTAAACAATGCTCCGGGGTTTCACAACTGGGCTATCGCACCTGAACTTTGAGTTATCACCGATCAGTTTGATGTGATCCCTAACATAAGAGACATTTTTAAGTCGCACCAGTTCAGCTGGATGGCTCAACCACCAGGTTATTATGGCCCCACAATCATTGAGGAATTTTACTCTAACTATGTTGTTAGTTTGTTGAATTCTATTTAGAGTGATTATTCCGTGAGGGTGAAGAAGTAGGCTGCCCTTAGATTAGCCCCGCATGATCATGTCATGATGCGAGGTTCAAGCGTAGACATTTTTGACCACCATTAACAGGTTCCTATTCAGCGCAGACTACCGAGCACCACCAGATGGCTAGTTTATGACCTGGCACTCGAAGATTACTAATGAAGAGCTCATGTCTGACCCGACATCTAGAACTATACTACTATAATGGATAGCGGAGCTAATTGGCATTGAAGGAGTGGACACACCTTTGGTCACAAACCCACGGGTCCATATTGCCAAGTCATCATTGAACTTTACTGCCAAGTTTTGGTGGTCCGTGGTGAGGGTAAGACTTCATCCCATGGGTAATGATAATATGCTCTAACCTTCTCATGCATCCTTGATAGCGTGTTTGATATCATAGTACAAAATCAATGTGGGATGAATTATTGCTATGGAAATGCGAGATTGAGCTTTATCTGATCAAGCTGGCATGCCTTACGCATGCCTGATCCGTGCGCTATGCCGCCTAGTCCATGTCCCTACTACACGGTATTTGGATGACAAGATAACTCCTAAGGGTGTGGTGAACATTGCAATAATCAAAGATGTCACTAATCTGCTTCTGAGGGTGAGAACACGCACACTAAGGGGCTCGACAATCTTTCCACAAGTAGCCCCATAACAGCCTTTTCCATTCAAGAATTATACCATGGTTCTACCTTCAGGAGGGGCTTCCGAGTAGCCGGGGTATAGTGGTATAACACCTCCAGTTCAATAAAGGTATGCCTATGTTCCCTATGAGCTTTTTGCCCGAGTAGTGACAGACCAATGACAAACACATGCCATTATGGATCAAATAGTTGAAAGGATGCCCCATGTGGTTCATTCTCATGTAGAACAAGATGTGGCATAATGTGATGCAACATATTTGACCCGTATGAACGCCATGCAGAAGCAGATTAACGCTTTAGAGGGATATTTACATGCCATGTGTGGGAGTATATCTAAGGAAGAAATGTAGAATCTGGTTAAAATGGTAATGAGGTAAAGGCCCAGATGGCCCAAATAATTAAGCAACACTAACCCACCGCGCCAGCACCGCCTTTGGACTCATGAATGAATTTATTCAATGCTCCCATGACACCTGTCTTAGATGAGACTTAGTGCACTCCACCTGGTCTATCTGCTGTCCTTGCAGCACCTCTAGATCAGCCTAATAAGAAGAACAAGGGTAAGCAATGCAGCAACCACTGTAGCAGCCCTCCACGGGACACGTAAAAAGAAGAGGTGAGACAAAGGCGCTGAGCCCTATGGGTCCAACAGTGTGCTGCTGATGAAGAGAGGGAAAGATAGAAAAGCATACAAGAATTAACACGGACAGGAGCCTCCGGAAGCAACGTTGTCCCTGATTATGCATATGATCCTATTGACCCTCCAAGAGGATCTAGACCCACTGACACAACCGACGCCTAGGGCATCTCAGATATATTCTCCCCCTTTGTGATCTTTCATTTTTACTAGAATGTAGTGGGGACACTACATCATCTTTTTGGTGGGGGTGGGGCTTCCTGACACTTGAGAGTTTTTCTTGCCATGTTTCTTTTCTCTCAAGTTCACTATCTAGTAGAACTGACATGTTTAGGTTGTTTTTATTTAAAACATGATGTTTGTATAGATACAAGTGCTTATTTATGTTACGAGTAACTCATGTTTGATATGTGAAAAATGCCCCAGAATTAAACATTTTGCAGCAACCTTTCATATGCTTACATTCCTCCTAACATGCTTGTATTATTTTTGGGAAAACATATTATGCATTGCATGGTCGATATCTTGATGACAAAAGCATGACTGCATTATTTAGTGCTAATTAGTGTAATTAATGTGCCATGTGCATGTGAAAAAAAATTGACTAAGTCTGTCAATGCAACTTGTATGCTAGAACTTGCCTGGTTAGTCCCACCAAGACAATTGAATTACTGGATTAAGGATGTGATCTTAGGCCATTTTTGATGAATATCACTTAACCTAAAATTGACCTACCAAATGACATTGTTCCCTTTTGAACCAAAAATTGGGCCATAATAGACCTTTTATTTGAAATCACGCAAAAATACCTCCCTTATCTATCTGTAGACACTTACTTTGGCCGTGGTCCTTCGAAAGACATTAGCTACCTCAAAAATAAGCCAAAAGCTTAAGTTGAGGGTGGCTAGTGTAGGAGGAATGGAAAAATAAAGTGTGAAAAAGAGCTTGGTGAAAACAAAAAGAAGAGAAATTTGAGGTGTAACCGTGATTGAAATATATAATAATAATAATAATAATAATAATAATAATAATAATAATAATAATAATAAACACGACGACCACTCCATGGTAAAGAAAGTTGAAAAAGAGGGACAAAAAGGACTAGGAAGGCTGAGATTTGAATGTTAGAACAAAATAGTGTTTTGGGAGGAAATTCAGTCACTTTAACTCCTATAAACATCCTACCTTTGCCCGAACCAATGTTACAAGCCAAAAAAGTCCTAACATGATTCTAAAAAGGTCATTCAATAGTCAAGGTGGTGAAAATAAGGGCAAGATTATGGCATGAACTTGTGCATTGAATGGATGTATTTGCGAGTGTGAGTGTGTACATTCCAGTCTCTAATTATATGGATCAATTGTGTGTGAGACTTCTATTGTAGTGAGGGAACTACTTTTACACTTGTTTGCTTCTATTACAACTGGTTCATATTTGTCCCTGAGAGTTTGTTAGCTTATTGTACATGTATGATGTTAACCTCGATTCATGTTGGTATATTTTGGAATGTAAAGACATTTTACGCAAAAAGGTTTTGGGGTATTGATGTTGGAAATCGAATAATTACCCTTAGTTCGAATCAAGCACTTGCATTTATACTTTGTTTTATTGAGTTGTTATTGCTTGTGAACAAGCAATCATTCTAAGTTGAGGGTGTTAATGAGGCGTAGAAATATGACTTTTATAACACTTTAAACATAGGAACTTTGTACGTTCTCAAGCAAAGTTTGTTGGTTTGATTTATGTTTTGATTATTTTTCAGGAAAAATAAATAAAGCATGGGAAATGAGAAAATCACAGTGAAAGTAGTGGTTAAAGAGCATGAATGGAAGCTAAGTGAAGGCACATGGTGACCCCCACGGCTCGTGGGAAGGTCCACGAACCATGTGGTCCGTCGTGACCCTTTACTAGGCAAGAAAAATTGAAGCTTGAAAAAAATGGTAGGCACATGAACCCTTAGCATGACCCATACATGCTAGCACAGACCATGGCATATGGCGTGGAGGTGGTGATGCAAGTCAGTGATCATCGTAAAAAAATGTTGACTTCGCGCTAAGGGAGATGAGATGATACTGACCACGGACTGCATAGATGACCACAGACCGTGGATCCCGCCGTGGTGATGAGGGACTAAATGAGCTAAAATTTGTTGAAGTTGTGAGAGATGGACAACATACACGGCTCGTGCAAGTCAACACGGGTCGTGGTAGGACCTGTACCCATGCCGACAACTTTTTATTATTTTAATTTAAAGTAGTTTTTCTCACTTTATATATATATGTATAAGGTCATATTTCTAGGTTAGACAGAGGGAGTCTTGAGTGACGACTAGAGAGCATTTCTTGAGCTCAAAATTCTTACACTTCTCTTCAACATTTTCTTTAGATATAAATCTTGTAAGTGAAGATTATTCAATTCTTTGAAGAAAGTTAACCTTGTGAGATATGGATTCACTATTATTTCAAGTTTTATCTTGTAATTCTTGGATCTATGGTTAAATCAAGAGTAATTTCTTCATATTATTGTGATTATTTCATTTTCTTGAATATGCTAGGCTAGATCTATATCTTGGATTGTGTGAACCATCCAATAAAATAAACTAACTTGTGGTAGATCTTGGGATTGATTTATGCATATATTGTAATATTCCTTATTTTAATTTCTTTCTCAATGAGTTGACGTATTAGGAACATGCTTGTATTCTTTACATGCCGTGAAAGGATGTATTAATTAGGAAAAGAATCCTATAACAGAAATTTGGGGTTTTTAACCTATTCTAAGTACTTGAGATCGAAAAGTAAAAGCATTCTGAGATCTATAACAAAAGTATAAAAATAATATACATTTCGAGACTAAAAGGTGAAGAATGAATGGCATCTAAGAAGGATCGAAAGGTGAATTAGATGTTACATTATTTGTTGTATCTATAATTATTAGCAAATCTACTACATGAGCTGGGTTATAGCATTGTATGTCATGGGGATCACAATCCTATTTATTTCATAAATTATTAAATCTATAAAATATTTGAAAGCTAGTTGTCATTGTTAGTATTCTTATTCATTGATTGAAAGTTAGTTGTCGCTGCATTCTTTTTATCATTTTAGGAATTAAAATTGCAAAAATCAAACCCCCCATTTATTTTACTTATTATTATTTTGTTCCTGGATTAGATATTATAACTGAAAAATATCACTAATAGAGATAATCTTATGCATTCCAGTGTGGGATCGACCTCCACTCTGGTTGAGTTCTATATTTGATCTACGACTACTTTACTATTACTATCGAGAGTTTAAATTTGGTCATATAAAACATTCCCAGACATAGTGGTGATATTGGACCAGGTAGCCAAGAATAACAGAGCATGGTACACTAGAGATAGAGACTGCTTTGGGTTTATCTTCGAGATGACTTCAGAATAATGTAAGAAGGAGGAGGACGAGATCAAGACATAGACCATATGCGTACCTAACTAGACTTGCTGATGAAGCATCTACTACATAGATGCTGAGAAAAGGTGAAAGCTATGGATACAATGCCCGGGTATGATGATCAAAGCTATAATTATGATGAATAGACAAACTTCTTAGGTAGTTAGGGGGTTACTGGCCATTCAACGCCGATAATTAAGGTCAAACTATGGTCGTGAGAACTATCAAGGAAATTGGCAAAACAGAGACGACTATAAGAATCACGAGCGTAAAAAATGATGGTGGTAGAAACTCAAAATTAGATGAGATGATGGCGAAGGTTCTTGACAAAATGGAGTCCAATAAGGCAGGGGTGTGAGACATGAAGGGAGAAATGCCCAATGTTCAGCAACTGGTCGACTCGCATTCCACCTCGATCAAGCAACTAGAGCAGTGGTAGGGCAATTGTCAGCCTTATTGAATAAAAGAAAAGTAGGGTCACTTCCTAGTGACACTATTTAGAACCTGAAGAATAATGGTCACTGCATGGCAGTAACCACGAGGAGTGGTAAGGCAATTTCTGACCTTGTTGTAGCCAGTGATGCAGGTTTTGATAAAGTTGATGGCAAGGTACCTGACCCTGTGGAGGTACACATTGATGATGTGATTGAGTTTGCTAAAGATGACTAAGAGTTAGACAAACCAGCAAGTCAGCCTCTACTGGCCATTCCCAAGCCACCACCACCATTCGCACAGAGTTGCAAAAGAAAGTTGAAGATGATAAGTTTCAGAAATTCTTGTCTATGCTGAAGGAGCTATTAGTGAATATCCCTCTAGTGAAAGCACTTGAGCAGATGTTAGGCTACGCTAAGTTCATTAAAGACTTAGTAACAAAAAAGATTATAGCCACAATCGAGCCAACAAGTAATCTTCATTAGTGTATCAACATTGCTATAAGATCCTTTATTGAGAAAAAGAAAGATCCAGGAGCTTTCACTATCCCGTGGTTTATTAGAGCGTATGACTTTGCACGGGTTCTCTATTATTTTGCCAACAGCATCAACTTTATGCCACTGGCAATTTATAAGAAGTTGGTCTTAGGAGCCCCCACACCTACTACAATGAAGCTACTCATGACAGACAGATCAGTGAAGTGACCCATAGGGATTTTGCATAATGTGCTGGTCCATATGGGTAGGTTCACCTTTCCTGTGGATTTCATCATTCTAGACTATCAGGTGTATTTTGAGGTTCCCATCATCCTTGGGAGACTATTTCTAGTGACTGTTAAGGTATTGGTAGATAAGGAGCAAGGGGAGCTCACCTTTAGATTAAACACGGAAGAAGTAAAAATCAGTGTGTGTGCTACAATGAAGAGACCCCAAGAGGTGGTTGTAATGTCAGTCATGGATATGGATGATGACTGCCTTTTGAGATTCCACTTGAAGAAAATATATTGTGGACATACTAGCAGCGGTGTTGATGAACTTACCAGAGGATGGTATCAATGGGTACGGAGACATTGTGAATGCTTTGCAAGGCAGGGGAACTAGACCCTTTTGTCCCTAGAAAATTGGACTTGAATCTATAGAATAGACCTACACCACCAGCCAAACTTTCTATTGAGATGCCTCTAGCTGTGGAGCTCAAAGAGCTGCCCCAAAACTTAAGGTATGTATTTTTAGGCACTAATAACACTTTTCCAGTGATTGTGGCTGCAGATCTTTAGGAAGACTAGGTGAAAGCATTGTTGGGGTTCCTCCAAAAGTTTGAAAGAGCTATTGGTTGGAACATTGCAGATACCATAGGGATTCCTCTAGGAATATGCATGCATAAGATCAAGTTGGAGGATAACTGTGTGCCCAACATTGAGCACCAGCATAGGCTGAATCCGCCCATGCAAGAGGTGGTGAAAAAGGAGATTATAAAGTGGTTAGATGCTGGAGTGATATACCCTATTTCTGAGGGTAGGTGGGTCAATCAAGTGCAATGTGTCCCTAAGAAAGGGGGCATGACAATGGTGGCTAATGATAAAAATGAGCTGGTACTTTTGAGACCTGTCACTGGGTGGCGACTATGCATGGACTACTGGAAGTTGAATAGATGGAGCTTGAAGGACCATCTATCCATGCCTTTCATGGACCAGATGTTAGACAGATTGACAGGATGAGGGTGGTACTGCTTCTTGGATGAGTACTTGGGCTATAATCGAATATCTATAGCCTTGAAAGATCTGGAGAAGACCACTTTCACTTGCCCATATGGCACGTTTGCCTTCATTAGAATGCTTTTTTAGATTATGTAATTCTCCAACTATGTTCTAGCGATGTATGATGTCAATATTTTCTGACATGGTTGAAGACAACCTCGAGGTATTTATGGATGACTTCTGTGTAGTGGGTGATTCCTTTGACGATTGTCTATTGAATCTCAGCAGGGCACTACAACTTTGTGAGGAGGCAAATTTGGTGTTAAACTAGGAAAAATGCCATTTCATGGTCAAGGAGGGATAGTGCTTGCATAAGATTTCTGATAGGGGCATAGAGATGGATAAGGCAAATATTAAGGTTATCGAGAAGTTGCCACCACCCATATCTGTAAAGGGGTTCTGAATTTTTCTCAAACATGCAAGCTTCTACCATCGATTTATTAAGGATTTCTCCAAGATTTCTCACTCACTGTGCAAGCTCTTGGAGAAAGTTGCTAAGTTTCAGTTCAATCACAGATGCCAGCATGCCTTCGAGACTCTGAAGCAGAAGTTGATTTCAGCACAGTGGTAGTTGCAACTGACTAGGCTGCCCCTTTGAGTTTATGTGTAACATCCCACACCTTACAATACTAGTACAATGCAAATAAAATATGAGATGGTTTGGTCAAATGAGCGCCAATTTTAAATGTGCTTGAATGTCGCGTTAATAGGTGATTTGCATGTCTAACACTGAAGAGGGTCGAGCCTAAATAAGTTCTAAATCATGTTAAGGTGATTAAGACCTTTAAATAAAGTGGGAGAATTGAGGTGCTTGTAGGACTTAGTAAGTAAGTAGGTGAGTCACTACTTGCTTAGCTTAAATTTAGTAGTTAAATGGGATACATTTTCAGCAAAATAGGTATAGCAAAAAGGGCCCAAAAACATCACAACACACTTAACAAATCGGGCCCAAAACTAAGTGAAGGGAAAGTTAGAAAATGGGCAGCCCAAGCCCATCAACTTGGTGACCCATTTAGGACCAAGTTCAAGGGACAAGATACTGCATAAGAAGATTACAATATGTGGCTTAATATGGTCAAAAATTCAAGAGTAAGTCGGCCAAGCAAGCCTTTAAAAAAATGGATAAGAACAACACACAAATTCATTTCAACATAGACAAGAAAAAAATCTGCTTTCTTGGTGTTTGTTTGCTCTCGTTTAAGAAGGTGAAATATAAGCTTTACAACCTCAAAAGGGTTCCTAAAGAAGCTCTAAACCTTTACCTTGAAGTTAAGTAAATTTACTTATGCACCTAGTATGGATTGTTTATCAAAACCAAAGAAACAAGTTAATCACACATATGCTGGAAATTTCGGATAGTTTATACGCAAAGGATTCTTTTGCAATTTTCTTGTTAATTTAAGAGGTTTTTCTCTTATTGGATGGCTTTATTATGAAGTAGTACTTATGTATTAAACAAAGGTTGGTGTTTCAGCAATGTAAAAAGGCTGATTAACCACTTTTACAGTCCATGACAGTAAGTGAGTATATGATATCACAATTGTGTGCTTAGTATGGACTTGTGGACTGTTGGATAGAATGCTATTGTCTCACTTGCTTAATGACTGATTTGTTACTCGGTTGAGACTGATTCAAGGCTTTTCACATGTTTAAATGTTTCTAGAATAGTGTGGTTAGAGTTGTAATAGGTTTGAAATTGTCAATGTCGAAATGTAGCGAGGGAAGGTAACGTTATGCTGTCCATTTTTAGGTTGTGTAGAATTGCTATGTGTT
>JAOTQJ010160472.1:0-28166 GCA_025642045.1 Solanum sejunctum | reverse complement strand
TATGATTTGATCAAGGATTTTAATGAATATTTTTTGACGATGTTACCAACTATCTACTGAAGGTTTTAGATTGAATTTTTTTATATTATTTCACTCTTAAATTGCATGGTTTTATACTAGAACTACACACCCTCTAATTGTTTGATAAAATATCCGATTATGATTTCTTGAGGAATTGAAGGTCCAATGCATGTCTTATGAGTTAAATGACTAAATGATGATGAAAGTGATGTATGTGTATGATGACTATATGATGATGGGAAGAATATGTGTATGTGTGTATATATATATATATATGATATTACCTCTATAGTGTTGGGGATGAATAAGCCTAGCTCGGGGGGTTGTAGGCCCGGGTAATCTTGTTGAGAGGTTCGTACCTCGATCACCTGGATTGGGGGGTGGTAGGCCCGAGTAAGGTACCCATCAACCTTGTTGGGAGGTTTGTACTCCATCAACCTTTTTGGAGGGGGGGGGGGTTCTACTCCATCAACCATGTTGGTGTTTTGTACTCATCAACTCGTTGGGGGCTTTGTACTCTATCAACCTCATGAAGGGGTTCATACCTCATGCGCCTCTCCAAGGAGGTGGTAGGTGTTGATTGCACTAAGAATGGTCACTCCCTACACATGTGTTATGTTCTATGAAAGTATGATTTACTTCAAGCATCTCTCATTCATGTCATATTGCTATATGCTCATCTATTGCCTGGAGGTGGTAGGTGTTGATTGCACTAAGAATGGTCACTCCCTACATATGTGTTATGTTCTATGAAAGTATGATTTACTTCAAGCATCTCTCATTTATGTCATATTGCTATATGCTCATCTATTGACTAATTATGCATTTTGATTATGATACCTATCTATTGTTGTATCGCATCCAGCACACTTAGTATATTCAAACGTACTAACGTATACTTTATGCCTACGTGATGCCACCATGCAGGAACCAGAACACCGCTTGATCATCATCCTCCTTCACGTGGCTAGTACGATTGTCTGACAAGCTTGTTGGTGAGTCTTCCATCTAGGGGACATTTCTTATAATCTCTTGCTATGTATTAAGACTATCTCTCTTTGATTACGCATTGACTATGAGGGTAAGCCTGGTTGCTTATCTTGGCCTCCGCTCTTATATATGCAATAGACGTGTTGTTGGACATGTTATGTATCTATGCTGTGAGCCTTGACCCTATTGACTCTTGTTGTTTATGATATGGAGGTTTCCCCTTAGTCCATTTACCCTTTATTCTAATCTTTTATTGATATTTTATTATTTTCAAGAAAAGGATATGTAATGGTATGTTAAGAGGGTTGCTTGGGGTCCTTTCGGGTTCCCATGTAATATATCAACTCTAGGCCATAGGCTTGGGTCATGACAATTTGTTCTATCATCATCACATCACTTGACTCATAATGCATGCATTAGACTATCATTAGTTCAAAAATTGTTAACCGAACATTTTATCAAACACTTGGTGGGTGTGTAATGCTAGTTCAAAATCATGCAATTCAAGAGTGAAATCATGTGAGAAAAAATAATGTAAATCAACCCAGTAACACCTGGTAGTACTATCATGCAAGATACATTGAAAACCCTTATCAAATCTCATCATAGATCATAGATCCATAGCTCAAAATATGCTTAAGCAATCAACATTTTCTAAAACCCCAACATCGTTTATAGTAACATTCATAAATAAGAAATACCCACAGATAAATCAATTTGAAAATATGCAATTTACTTAAAAGGAAGCTTGGGCACCATGGGTGAAAGGAACCAATCGTTGAAACCCACATACCTCAACTTTGGAGATTTCCTTAATGAATATTTGAATGAGAACGTGACGCTTAAATGAATATCTTGTGATCCAGATTGAGTTTAGCACACTTGATTTTGAATGAAATATTTGGCTAAGTATTTGAGAGGGTTTTGGGGAATGTCTTGAATGATATGAGGTTGAAAAATGACTAAGTATATATGTTTTTACGTATAGGAAGGCTTAGACCAAAGACCCAAAGGCTTTAGACAGAGATAGGAAAAACTGGCAACAAAATACATTGGGTCAGATTTTAGTGAAATTCATTTTTTGCTATGGGTCCTCTAAAGTCGAGGTTATACCTATTTTCCACTCAATGTTTTCCCCCAATCGAGAATATAAAGTCAAAATTTTGATATCACGCCCAGAATTTGAGATATGAGGAAATTACAAATATGGCATTTCCAAGGCACATTTTTAGGCACTTTTTGAATATGTCCCCCTTAGGAACATTCATCCCCGAATGTCAATGAAATATATATGAAAGAAGTAACCAAGAAATTTCAGCCCAACATATGAATGCAACAATACACTTAAACATCATTTCAAAAACCTCAACATAAGTGTCAAAATCACCATAAACCTGTCAACATAAACATGAATGCATGCAAATGACATAAGGATGAAACTTAAGACTTGGAATCACATAGGGGATTCAAATTAGTACCTTAGGCTTGAGTAGAATGGAAGAGATAGGGATATAACTTTTGCATGTTCACCTCGGCTTCTCATGTAGCAATCTCAATTTGTTGGTTTCTCCAAAGAACCTTTATAGAAGCTACATCCTTTTTCCTTAATTTCTTCACTTGTCTATCTATAATTTTTATCGGGACATCTTCATAAGTCAAAGCGTCTTCAACAATACCCACAACATCAAGAGGCACAATAGAAATAGTGTCACCCATACACTTCCTGAACATAGACACATGAAAGAATAGATGAACCATATTCATATCATTGGGCAACTCTAACTCATAGGCTATTGTACTAATCCTTCTCAACACTCTATAAGGCCCCACAAATCTTGGACTCAATTTACCTTCTTACCAAAATGAACTACACCCTTAATGGGTGACACCTTCAAATAGACCCAATCACTAACCTTAAATTCAAGATCCCTCCTCCTCATATCGGCCTAGGACTTTTGTTGACTTTGGGTTGTTTTCAACCTTTCCTTATCAACCTCACCTTCTCCATGGCCTCCATAACCAAATTCGAGCACAACAAGGCTATCTCCCCTACCTCAAACCATCCAACTAGGTACCTACAATACCTACCATAAAGAGCCTCAATAGGTTCCATACCAATGCTAGAATGATAACTATTATTGTAAGCAAACTCAATGAATGAAAGATGATCATCTCAACTACCCTTAAACTCCAAAACACAAGCTTTAAGAATGTCCTCAAGGGTTTGGATAGTTCTTTTACCTTGGCCATCCGTTTAATGGTGAAAGGCCATACTAAGTGAAACATCCTATACTTGCCTAGGAATATCCCCATAATCATAATTCCCCTATATCTTAAATAAGGCTTATTTAAACACCCCTCTACGTAGCTTGAAAAGACTATATGATGCATTTTTTCAATATCTGAAAATTTGTACAGAATTTTGCAAATTTGACATCATTTTCTTATTTTAAGGCAAAATTATGTGGGAGAACAAGTACCTGTAAGGTATACTTTTTTTGTGCCAAGAAAATAATTTTTGGTTAAACTTCGCAAAAACAATAGTTGTCCATGATGGGTCCGCGATGCAGACCTGATGCGAACTAGTTTAAAAATTTCAAAAAATTGTTTTATTTACTTCAGGGAAATCAAGTAATAACCCTATAACTATATACACAAAAATCCTCATTGCCAAACCATTTTGAGCCCTAAAAATCAACAAAAACCCTCTCAATACCTCTCTAATATTCATCAAATTCTCCATCTATTCTCAAGATTTTTAAGAAGTCTTGTTGGAATTCAAGGAAACCTAATCAAGCCTCAAGACCTCCTCAAGATTAATGTGTCCCAATCTCTTTCTAGATCTACGGATTTCATTCAAGCTTAAAACATCAATTGGAAATCTTCTTTAAGAAACTCTCCAAAGTAAAGGTATGTGGATTTCTTTCATGGGTTCCTTTCACCATGATTCCCAAGCTTCTTTTAGCTAAAATTGCATGATTTAAAGTTGATTTACTCATGGGTCTTACTTATTATGGAATTCATTGTACACTACATTGGGGTTTATGAAATGGTGATTTGTTTTAGCATGATTTGAGTTATAAATCTAATATCTAATGTGAGATCTGATGAAGGGTTTGATGTATATTGCTTGAGAGTATTACCATGTATCTATTGAATGTTTTATATTGAATTTTCTAGCATGATTTCATTCTTGAATTGCATGATTTTACACTGGCATTACACACCCGCCAAGTGTTTGATAAATTGCTTTTTTAAGGAATCTTTATGTTTTGATGATCTATTCGTAGAGTTACAATTCAAGTGACTCTACGATGATTATAAGGTTTCTAAAGATGTGTTTAAATCATGAAAATATTGATGATGTTATAGGGCAGGATTTAGCCCCCTTCTTAAGATTATATCTCTTGTGATTCTTTGATATTGAAGTTAATGAAAGGGTAATGTTGATGATGACCCATTCTTATGATGAAAGTTAGGCTCACAATTTGAGGTCAATGATGTTAAGAGCTACTCGTGCCATGTCTCTATGTTTGTTGCAAGTTATTTAAGTATGATTATCTTAAATATTCTATGAGATTAGACTTAGCACCCAGTGGACTAGAGGCAAGTCCCCAAGTCCTAGAACAACTTGCCACTATAGGTGAAGGGATTAGAGATGAGTTCCCAAATCTCTAAGAGGCGAGTACCCTAAATATGAGGGCTTGAGGTGAGTACCCGAGTGAGCTTGAGGCGAGTACCTGAGTCCAAGAACTAGAGGCGTGTACTCGGTTAACATACGGCTTAGTGGATCCACTTAGGCATTAGGAGGTTCACCTTGGAAAGTAACTACTCCCTTTCTTCCGGTGAGGGTTTGACATCAGGATTCCAAGTTATAGCGCGCTTGGTCTTATCTTATGTCGGTTGGAATTTCTTTTCATACTTATATTATGTTCTAAATATTGCAAAGTAAATGCATGATTTACTTAAGCATTGATCATTACATACCATATTGTTATTATGCTATCTATTGCTTATAATTATGCATTTTAATTATGAAGCCTATCTCTTGTTGCATTGAATCCCACATAATTTATACATTCAAGCATACTAACACATATTCTATGCCTACATAATGTTATCATGTAGGAACTGGAGCTCCATTTGATAATCTTCCTCCCCCACATTGCTAGACGGGTTGTTCAAGTTAGCATTTTGTGAGTCCTCATGTCTAAGGACAATATCTATCTTTTATCATGCTTATGCTTAGACTACATCTTGTATATTTTGGAGTAGTTATTGTCATTACTATGAGGGTGAGCCCGGTTACTTGTCTTGGCCCCTACTCTTATCTATCTAGTAGAGGTATTGTTGGACATATGTTGTATCTATGCTATAAGTCTTGACTCTCTTGTTTCTTGATGTTTATGATATGGAAGTTTACCCTTAGTCCTAATTCCCCTTATTCATGTTTATCTCTTGTTGTCATTCTAATTGCTTCCGCTACTAAGGATGTGTAATGATATGCTACGAGGTTTGTTTTGGGTCCCTTTGAGTTCCCCATTCACCTGTCATGTCTAGGGCCTAGGTTTGGGTCATGACACTAAACTTAACCTTGGTACCAAGACCTCTTTGGAAGGACCTCCAAAAGTGAGAAGTGAATGGAGCACCATGATCTGATATGATTAACAAAGGTACCCCATGCAATCTAACCAATTCATGAATGTACAACTTAGCATAATCTTCGACACCATAATTAGTCTTAACCGCTAGGAAATGAGTCGACTTTTTCATTCTGTCAACCACAACACAAATGGAGTCAAAATGTCTTCTAGTCTTAGGCAACTTAACCATAAAATCCATGTTAATTTCCTCCCAATTCCAAGTAGCAATCTCTGTACCTTAGGCTAGGCCACCTAGCCTTTTATGTTCGGCTTTCACTTATAGGCAATTATGGCAAAAAGATTCAAACATAGTAATATCTCTCCTCATAGCACCCTACCAATACACTTCCCTCAAATCTCTATACATCTTGGTAGAACTGGGTTGAATAGAATAGGAAGAATTATGAGCCTCATCTAAAATCTTCTTTCTCAAGTCATCAACACAAGGCACACACAATCTAGCTTGATACCTAAGGGCACCATCTCCCCCTTGAGATAAAACCTATACCCTTCCATCCCTTACCAAGGCCTTCAATTCCAACAAAGTGGAGTCAAAATCTTGCTTTGTCTTCACCTCTTTAATCAAGGAAGATTTAGAGTCATCAACAACCACAATACCAACATTATCAACCTCCTCCAACCTAACCCCCAATCAAGCCAACCGATGGACCTCCCTAGCCACTTCCTTACCACCATCATCAACATATGCTAGGCTACCCATAGCTACCCAACTCAAAGCATCGGCCATATTATTTGCCTTACTAGGGTGATAGTGCACACTTATATCACAATCGTTATGAAGTTCTAACCACCTTTGTTGTCTCAAGTTGAGGTCTTTTTGGGTGAACACATATTGGAGGCTTTTATGATTGTTAAACACATCAACATGCACCCCATACAAGTAATGATGCCAAATTTTCAAAGCAAATACAACGACGGCCAATTTAAGATCATGGGTAGGATAATTCTTTTCATATATCTTAAGTTATTTAGAGGCATAAACTATCACTTTGCCATTTTGCATCAAAACACAACCCAAACTAATTATTGAGGCATCAGAATACACAACAAACCCTTCCAACCCTTCTGATAGAGACAAGATAAGAGCAAAAACAAGCTTATCTTTCAATGTTTGGAAACTCTTTTTACACTGATCGATCCACACAAATTTTTCCTTCTTTTGGGTCAACTTAGTCATAGGAGAAACAGCAGGTGAGATATCATTAACAAACCTCTGATAGTAACCCCCTAAGTACAAGAAACTCCTCATGTTCGATGGAGTCAAATGTCTAGGCCAATTTCTAATCACTTTTGTCTTTTTAGTATCCACCTTAATACCATCAGCTGATACTACATGACCTAGAAAGGTAACCTCTTTCAACTAGTATGACTTCTCCTCCCTCAAGATTTGTAGTACCACCATCAAGTAAGCCATATGCTCTTCCTTACTATGGGAATAGATCAACATATCATCAATGAAAACCACCACAAAAAAATCAATTTATGGTTTAAAGACCCTATTCATAAGATCTATGAAGATAGTCTTTGCATTAGTCAAACTAAAGGACATAACCACAAACTCATAGTGCCTATACCTGGTTCAATAGGTTGTCTTAGGAATGTCACACTTCATCACTTTCAATTGGTGATACTAGACCGAAGATCGATCTTAGAGAAGTGACTAGCCCCTTGAAGTTGGTCAAAGAGATCATCAATCCTTGGTAGAGGATACTTACTATTATAGTAATCCTATTAAGTTGCTAGTAATCAATACATATTCTAAGAAAGCTATCATTCTTCTTCACAAACAATACCGGTGCACCCCAAGCTGATTGGCTAGGCTTAATAAAACCCTTATCCAACAAACCCCTCAATTGCTTCTTCAATTCCTCCTACTCAGCCAAGGCCATATGGTAGGGGAAAATAGAAATGGGTTGAGGACAAGGAAGGAGGTCTATGCCATAATCTATTTCCCTTTTAGAAGGAACACCAGGAACCTCATTAGGAAAGACATCAAGGAATCCATCAACCACCGGAACCAATTCTATGGGAAGGATTTTAGACTCAACATCCCTAACCCTCACAAGATGATAGAGACACCCCTTATAAATCAACTTTTGGGCTTTAATATAAGAAATAAACCTACCTTTGACCACCACCACCTTGGACCCTTGGGTTGTCATTAGCAAACCTTCTAGTAGGAGCATTGGAAGACCCTTAGCCTTTGTGAAACTAGCCACCATTAGGACCTTGGAATCTATGTTGAAAACGGCCTCTCTTGGACTCTTACTTCTCCTTTCCCTTAGCTTTTGCCTCTTCGATTGTTCGGCATAAGTCATGAGGTGGGACAAATCCATATCACTAGTCAACATGGTGGCACGACGCTCCTTATTCACTAAGTCGGACACACCCATTGCAAATTGCTCATTCTAGACCTTGGCTTGACCACCAATTGTGGAGCATATTTGTAGAGTTGGATGAACTTGAGGGCATACTCTCTCACACTAATTGACCCTTGCTTTAGATTCATGAATTCTATCATTTTGGCCTCCCTTAGCTCAAGAGGGAAGAACCGGTTGAGAAATGCTGCCTTAAACTCCTCCTAAAGGATAACATTGTTGTTCCCCTTCTCCTCCTTCCATCGAGTAAACCATATTTGTCCCACCCCTTTGAGTTTGCTAGGTCACCAGCTATGCTTTCTCCTCTAATCTAACACCTAGGATTGGCAACACATTGTATACCTTATCAATAAATTCTTGAGGGTCCTTATACACTTTAGACCCATGGAACTTCGGTGGGTTCATCCTCATAAAATCCCTCACTCTAGATGCCAGAGTAGGAGCATGAGGGGATTAGGCCCCTTGATTGATATGATTAGTCATAGCTTAAGCTAACATGACAATAACATCCTAAAACTCTTTCATGAGTTGATTGTTCTTTGGTGTATGAGGTCTTTTTCCTCTTGGGATAGGCATGATCTAAAATAGCAAAGAACATTTGTTAGGGGGAAAATCTTACCTTAACTTGTATATCATGATATAGATAAAGAAGAAGGGAAATATTTTCTAAAATGCCTCATAGCCTCTTGCTCATAGTGCACTTCACAACCATGAACAAGACTCAAATAGATGCGGTGTGTTGGATGCCGAGGACCATTAATAACTTAGTGCTCTGATACCAAGTTTGACACTACCCAAGCGTAGGGCCTAGATGTTACACGATAAATGAGAACCAAAAGGGACCCCAAACAAGTGTCTTAGAATATTATTTATACATACTTGGTCGTGAAAGCAAACTAAACAACAATATGAGAGTATATACAAGGATAAGGGATTAAGGGAAGTCTTTAATAGCTTAAATCATCAAAAGAGTCAATTCTCAAATCACAATTACATCATTAGTTCCAACAACACCTCTAGCATAAATTAGAGGACTAACCAATGGCTATTCTTTAAGATGACCAACTAACCATGGGGAGGATGATTGTGAGGGCCTCTAATTCCTACAAGGTAACATCATGTAGGCATAGAGTATATGTTGGTAGGTTTGAATGTATTAAATATCTAGGATGCAAGGCAATAAGAGATAGATAACATAATCAAAATGCATAATTATTAGTAAGAGATAGTATATTAGAAACATGACATGCATGATTAATGCTTGAAGTAAAACATGCTTATATAGAACATATTACATGTGTAGGAAGAGACCATCATCATAGACCAAGCAAACTAATACTTGGAATCCAAGGCATGTCACCCCCTTGGAAGTTGATTGAGGTATATACACCTTAATTGGTAGATAGGCATGTCAACCCTCATCATAGGGTCAAGGTATATACCCCTCAACATGGTAGATGTTCATGTCAGCCCCCATCAAAGTGGACAAGGTATATACCCTTCAACATGGTAAATAGACATAGCATCCTCATCATAGCGGTTAAGATATATACCCCTTAACTGGTAGATGGACATAACACCCTCCATCATAGTGGTTGAGGCATAGCACCCCCTCAACAAGTTGTGGTCAACTTGTAACACTATAGATACTTTTCATGTGATCATCATATACAAGCATTTCTTTCATCATCATAAAGTCACTTGACTCATAAGTCATGTATTAGACCATCAGTAGTCCAAAAATTATTAACCAGATATTGTATTAAACACTTAGCAAGTATGTAATGCTAGTTCAAAATCATGCAATTCAAGAGTAAAATCATGCGAGAAAAGTAAATGTAAATCAACTCACCAACACTTGGTAATGCAATCATGCAAGATACATTGAAACCCCTCATGAAATCTTATCATAAATCATAGACCCATAGCTCAAAACATGCTAAAACAATCAAGATTTGGTGAAACCCCAACATAGTTTATAGTCAGATTCATAATAAGAAATACCCTTAGATAAATCAACTTGAAAACATGCAATTTACTTAAAAGAAGCTAGGGCACCATGAGTTTTGGACCCAAAGGTCGAAACCCTCATACCTCAACTTTGGAGATTTCCTTGATGAAGATTTGAATGAGAAATTGAAGCTTGAACGAATTCCTTGAGATTCAGATTGATTTTGGACACTTGATTTTGAATAAAATATTTGGCTAAGTGTTTGAGAGGGTTTTGGGGAATGCCTTGAATGATAGTGGGTAGGAAAATGACTAAGTATTTGTATTTTTATGCATAGGAAGTCTTAGGCCCTCATACCATAGATACATAGTATGTCCAATAACACCTCTACTACATAGATAAGAGTGGGGGCAAGACAAAGCAATTGGGCTCACCCTCATAGTCAAAATAAAAAGTAAAGAAGAGTGTTTCAATACATAATAAAAGAAACATATACTAAGGAACTCAAAGTGGAGGACTCACCCACTAGCTTGAGTAGTACCAAACTAACCACGTGGAGGAGGAGAATGATCAACTTGGAGTTCGATCCCTATATGGTGATATCATGTAGGCATATAGTATGCGTTAGTACGTTTGAATATACTAAGAATGTAGGATGCAATGCAACAAGAGATAGGCATCATAATCAAAATGCATAACAATAGGCGATAGACATCATATAACAATATGGCATGTATTACTAATGCTTAAGTAAAACATGCTTAAGTAACTCATGCTCATATAGATATCATATGTGTAGAAGATACTAAGCTAGATTTCCAAAGTATAAACCCCTTGGTTGGTTGATGATGGTTTCACCCCATCACCCTAGTGGTGTGGTACAAACCCCTCACATAGTTGATGATAATATCACCTTATCACCCTGGTGGTGAAGTACAAATCCCTCACATGGTTGATGATTACAAACCCCCACCTTAGTTTATAAACCCCCACCTCGGTTGATGAGTACAAACCCCCACCTCGATTATCAAGGCACTAGCACCTTGATTGGCTATCATGGTACTAACCTCCGACAAGGTTATCCGGGCTCTTAGGCCCCTCCTCCTGAATCAAGTATGGTCTAATGCAATACTTTATATAGAGTATATCATCTACATAAGCTCATTTCATCATCATACAGTCAATCATAGCATATCTCATACTTTGGACCTTCAATCCTCAAGAAATCATAACTGGAGATTTTATCAAACACTTGATGGATGTGAAATGGTTGTGTAAAACCATGAAATAAAGTGATGAAATTATGCAAGAAAATCCATTGTAAAACCATCAATCAATACCTTGCAAAACCCTCAAGCAACATATAACAAAATTCCTAATCAAATCTTACAATAGATCCAAGATTTATGGCTCAAAAACATAGCAAAACAGTCACAACTTTACATAGCCCAGAACACGCTTTCCTCACTATTTTGTGCTCTCTTGAAAAATTGAAATTGTGAATCATTCGCTCTAAAATAAGGCTTAGATCCTTTGCCCCATAAATTTGACCCCCCTGAACAAGAATATGGATTCAAATTTCTTAAATAACACACGAATTTTGAGATATATGGAAATTAAGATTTCTTGCATTTCCGAGGCACATTTTTGGGTCATTTCAATATCTCCCCCTTGGGAACATTCATCCTCGAATGTCAAAGAAATGTATATGGGAAGAATAATCATGAACAAATCATCCCTAATAAGAATGTGACAGTACATTTGAAATACCAGTATCAAAATATCAACAAAAGGGTAAAATCATCATAAACTTGTCAAGTTAAACATTAATACATATGAATGACATGGGGGCTAAAACATCAGACTTGGAATCATAGAAAGGACTTGACATGTCATCATAAGCTTGAATAGAATGAAATAAATACAAATATTGTTTATCCTTGCCACACCAGCTCCCCGAGAAACATCTACGAATAGACGATTCTTCCAAAGGGCCTTGATGAACACTATATCCTCATCAATCAACTTCTCCACTCATCCATCTAACATTTCAACCGGGACTTCCTTCTAAGCCAACTTATCCTCCACCTCACGCGCAACATCAAAGAGTTCTATAGCACTAAAGTTACCAACACATCCCCTCAACCAAGAAGCATGCAAATCGGATAAACCATACCCCTACCATAGGCAATTCCCAAACTAATGCAACCTTACCAACCTCCCTCTACACACTACAAGGACTCACAATCCTCAACTCAATTGTCAACCTTAATACACCTAACCCACTTGGACCATAACCACCATCTCCCCCTTTAGAGATACCGTCCACTTTATCATCTTCTCACCTAAAACTTCCAACCCTAATAAGGCGGGATCAAGGCATTGCCTAATCTAAACCTCTTAACCCAAGAAGATTTGGAACCATCAAGAATGCTACACCACCATGCTTAACTTCCCTCAACCTTCCTTCCAACCTAACCAATCGATGGACACCACTTGTCTACTCTTTGCCACCATCAACAACACATGCTAGGATACCTAGAGCATCGGCCGCAACATTAGCCTTACCGGGGAAAAATAATGCACACTTAGTCATAATCCTTAAAGAATTCTCACCACCTTCTTTGTATCCATAATGTACACCTATCATATTTAGCAAAGAACCTCTCATCCTCTAAGACTTGCAACACTACCCCCAAATGATTCATAAGCTCTAAACAAATCAATACCTCATCACCAGAGACCATCACAAACATAACAAGGTAGGGTTTTAAGACCTTATTTAAGAACCCACAAATACCACCGGTGCATAAGTCAACCAAACAACTCCATCAATACTAATAATGCTCACTCCTAGTTCGAAAAGACACTTGGGGGTATCACCTGCATTCATCCTCACTTGAGAACAAAACTAGGAAAATCAATCTTAGAGAAGTGACTAACCCATTGTAGTTGACCAAATAGATTGACCATCCTCAACCATCATATTACAACCTTATGGGTTCTACACTCATTAGAAGCATGTTATGCAAGTATCCTAAACTACTCTAAGACTTTCAACACCTCAAACTAAGTCTAACCAAGATCACTAGACTCTATGCAATAATACCATAGGGCGACCCTTATAGATCTTTTCTAGCCACTATAGGCTCACGCAATAATCTAGGATACACACATGAATCCTATTAGAACAAAGGAATCACATAAAAGATATCAACTCCCAGGCCTATCAAATCGACCTACTCAAAACGTCAATCACAACATTGGCCTTACGTAGGGTGAACTAAGTCGTAGGAGAAGTAATAGAAGCCAACCTATTCACAACCTATGGTATTAGCCCACTAAGCCCAAGAAGCTCCCAATATCTGAAGGGTTCAATGGTCTAGACCAATCTCTAATCACCTATGTTTTACTAGGGTCCACTTTAGTACCATCACCTGGCACCACAAGACCTAGGAAGGTAACCTCTTACAACCAAACTCCCACTTCTCCAATTTAGCATCCAACTTTCTTCCTTAAACTCTGTAAAACTACCTTCAAATGACTCATATGCACTACCTCATCAGGGAAATGAACCATCATATCATCACCAAAACCACTATAAGCCTATTAGAGTAGGCAGAATCGGTGTACTAGTCAACCAAAAGACACTATCCCAATTAAAAAATATCAGAGAGGGACATTCAAGGCCTCATCTACCACCACCAAAAATTCTATAAACAAAACAACTTAGGTTCAATACCTCCAATTCTCACAAGATGATAAAATGCAACCCCTTGGAACCCAATTTACCTTATGACAAGAAATGGACCTACCTCCCTTGTTACCATTTGACAACCTCCCACTCAAGGACGGGCTCATTAGGGAATTGGAATCTAACCCTATGGTCCCTACAAATAATGAAGACATACCATATATGCCACTAATCCACCTTAAGTATGACATCAAAAGCCACCACACATAATTCAAAAAAAGTACACTAAAGTAATAAGATCATGAAACAAGCAAAAAATCCTTACCCATAAATAATAGAACGACTAACGAGATAAACACCAAAAATTACACATAACAACTTGGGACACACAAGGAACCCACTAGCAACTATAAGGGCAAAGGAAGAAATAGTGACACATCAGACCAATCAATGCATACACATCCAAGTCAAATAAAACTTTAACTTATCGATGGCAACATTAGGTGCCTTATATTTCCTTCACCTTTATTGCAGAGCATAGAACCTATTTTACCTTGGGGCACCACCTTGAGGACGAACATCTTCACCCTTACCTTGATTATAAGGACAATCCTTCCTCTTATGCCCCTCTTCAGCACAATGGAAACAAGGATTGGTGCCTTTCAAGAATGGGCCTCTATGAACCTTACCACATATTGGACACATATCATCATTACTACCCTTAGGACTTTGGAACTTCCCTTTAAATAGGCTTTTTTGACCTCACTACCTCCCCTCTTACCACTAGAAGTCTCGAGGGCACCTACTTGTTGATTGAGTTGAGTTGCCAATAGTGTAAATGCTTTGGCCATTACCCATAGAGCATTATAAACCTCCGTATTCGACATATCGCCATATTGGGTAGCTTCAAACATATCCTAAAATATAATGATTAAGGGTTAGCAGCCCTAGGATATTTAACTTTATCGCATGATATGGATCAGGAAGAAATGAAACATTTCCTAAAGTATTTTATAGCCTCTTACTCATAGTTGTGGTGCATAACATAACCATGAATAAGACTCTAATCCACACATATGTTGGACTATAAGTATCTAACAACCTAGTGCTCTGATACTATCTTGTCGCGACCCAAGCCTAGGACCTAGACGTGACCGATAAATGGGGAACCCAAAGGAATCCCTAATAAGCCTCATAGCATATAATTACATATCCTTGGTCATGGAAGTAACTAAAATGACAATGAGAGATAAGTATAAAAAAAGGGATCGGCATTAAGGGGTAAAGCTTGCTTAACATCATAATCAAGAGATAAGGAGTCAAGGATCGTATAACAGATACATAACATGTCCAACAACACCTTTACTCTATAGATAAGAGCATGGGCCAAGACAAAGCAAGCAGACTCATCCTTATTATCAAAATAGAAAGTAGAGTATTTAAATACATAATAAGAGTAACATGTACTAATGATAGGATCAAGGTTAGAAATTTTTAATACTAAGATGAAGTGAATACTAGAATGCAGAAAAAAATGAGAAAGATAAAAACTAATTAAAGATATGGAAAATTCAAAGGAAAGTTCTAAGAATTTTCAATAAATTGATATTCTAAGGTATTGAAAAGATCTAAGTAACAACGTAAAGATTTATGGAAGAAATCTAAACACCTTTCCTAGAGAAAACGAATGAAAACATTAGATTCAGATCTTAACCACTTTATGAGGAACTAAAGACAATAATTAGCATGTAAACTAATCACTTTATAAGGAATACCAAAAATAAATCAAATATATCATAAAACAAAGTACTTTATACTTCAAACTATGAACTAGTAAAGATTTAACAATAAATTCTCAAAGAACAAGTCACAAAGGTTCAATAGAACTCTCTCAAATATTATTAATATCAATCTAATTGTCTTTCATGAAAGAAAAAAGACTCCTATATATATTATGGGGTCCTTAGACGTCCAATACTCCTTAGGTTAGGCCCAAGGAGTATCCAAAACCTAGAAAGGAAATTACATGGTAAATCTTACTCTAGAAAGGATATAAAGTTACCTTAATTAGGAATAGACCTAGTTGTTCTAGGAAGCATTAAATGGTAATAGATACCTTAAATAGAACAAAGAAAACATCAATAACCTATATATAAATAAGAAAATAAGATAAAACCCAACTAGGAAAGGAATCTTGATAAATTTATAAAGTTTGACTAGTCTTCTCTGCAAACTTGGGCAGAAAACAACCTTTGTTGTGGCTAATTCTTGGACTCTTTTTGGCCTTATTTGCACGAAATATAACCCTAAAATTCTTTATCTTGGACTTGAATTTGGGCAACCAAATAATTTTGCCATTTGGATAATTCATCCTTCTTGGGCTTTAGCTCTTCTTCCCCAACAAGACACCTTTGGATCTGCAATTGAAGCTCATTGAGCTTACCATTAAACTCCTTGGTTTGAGATCTTGTTATGGTCCTCCTTTGATCTTCTAAAGCTTCATCATTTTCATCTTTGTCCAACAAAGTAGTAGAGCTTTATATGATGCTGTCAACTAAGGCCCCCGAAGTGGAGGACTCATCCACTAGCTTGAGTAGTACCGAACTAACCACGTAGAGGAGGAGGAGGATCAACTTTGGCTTTGATCTCTACATGGTGATATCATGTAGGCATAAAGTATGCATTAGTATGTTTGAATGTACTAAGTATGTAGGATACAATGCAACAAAAGATAGTGATTATAATCAAAATGCATAACAATAGGCAATAGACATCATATAACAATATGGAATGTATGACCAATGCTTAAATAAATCATGCTTAAGTAACTCATGCTTATATAGGATATCATATGTGTAGAAGAGACCAAGCTACATTTCTAAAGTACAAATTACTTGATTAGTTGATGATGGCTTCACCCCATCACCCTGGCAATGTAGTACAAACCCCTCACATGGTTGATGATAATTTCACTTTATCACCCTGTTGGCGAAGTGCAAACCCTCACATTATTGATGAGTACAAACCATAACATTGATTGATGAGTACAAAACCCCACCTCAGTTGATGAGTATAAACCCCCACCTCGATTAGTGAATACAAACCCCCACTTCAGTTGATGAGTACAAAACCCCACCTCAATTTTCAAGGCACTAATCCCTTAATTGGCTATCAAGGTACTAACCCCTGACAAGGTTAGTCGGTCTCTTAGTCCCCGTAGATCGGCCATTGTCTAATGCAATAATTTATATAGAGTATATATACATAAGCTCATTTCATCATCATATAGTCAATCGTATCATCTCTCATGCTTTGGACCTTCAATTCCTTAAGAAACCATAATCGAACATTTTATCAAACACTTGGTGGGTGTGAAATGGTAGTACAAAACCATGAAATAATGAGATGAAATCATACAAGAGAATCCATTGTAAAACTGTCAATCAACACCTTGCAACACCCTCAAGTAACATACACCAAAACTCCTTATCAAATCGTACAATAGCTCCAAGATTTATGGCTCTAAACATAGCAAAACAGGCACAAATTTACATATCCTTAACATAGTTCATAGACATGTTCATACTAGTAAACCCAATTGTAAAATCAACTTTAAATCATGCAAATTGAGTAAAAAGGAGATTAGGGCACCATGGGTGGAAGGACCCTGTGGCTAAAACCTACATACCATAGCTTTGGAGATAAGCTTGGTGAAGATTGGAGATGGAGACTTGAAGCTTGAAGGAGAACCTTGAAATTCGGATGAGGGTTTGAGACTCGAATCTTGAGAGAAATACAAGACTAAGGGTTTGAGTGAGTATTGGGAAATGTCATAAGTGATATAAGGGTAAAATAATGCTATGTATAGGTGTTTTCTCGTGTGGGAGGGTCTTGGATCAAAAAGTAAAACTGGACAGGAATTAGTATTGGTGCACATCGCGCCCAGAATACGCTTTCCTCACTACTTTGTGCTCTCTTAAAAAATTAAAATTGTGAATCGTTTGCTCTAAAATTAGAGTTAGACCTTTTTTTCGCTAAATTTGACCCTCTTACCAATAATAAGAAGTTGGATTTCTGAAATAACGCACGAATTTTGAGATATATAGAAATTAAGATTTTGTCCATTTTCGAAGCACATTTTTAGGTACTTTTTGGGTCATTTCAAAGCGTGTCCTCCAAAACTTGTATCAATATTTCTGACTGACAGTCTGTCTGAGGATGAAATGAGGTGCTAAAATTTAACTTAGTATCCAATGCCTCATGCAATCTAGAGTAGAATCTAGATGTAAACCTTGGGTCTCTGTCGGAGACAATAGAGCTAGGGATTCTGTGTAACCTTACCATCCTATAAATGTATAATTCTGCTAACCTCTCAAGTGAATAATCCATCTTAATTGCTAAGAAGTGAGCACTTTTCATTTATCTATCCACTATCACCCATATTGCATCATGATTCTTTTGAGTGCATGGAAGTCCAAAAACAAAGTTCATTGTTATTCTCTCCCATTTCCATTTTGGCATCGGCAAGGGTTGGAGTAGCCCAGCTGGGACTTGATCTTCTATCTTTACTTGTTGACAAACCAAACATTTTGAAATGTACTTCGCAATGCTTTTCTTCATACCATTCCACCAATAGTGTTCTTTAAGGGTCCGATATATTTTTTGAACCTCCAGGGTGCATGTCATATGATGAAGTGTGTGCTTAAGTCAAGATTTCTCTTTTCAATCTTTCATCATTAGGGATACACAACCTATTTTGATAAGATAAGACACCATACTTTGTTAATGAAAAATTATGTTTTTATCCATGTTCAACTTTTTTGGTTAACTTCATGAGTTTCTAATCTAACTTTTGTGCTTCTCTAACCTGCTCAAGCAATATGGTTTTAACTTGCAACTGGGAAATAATTGTGACAGACAAATGAAGTGCAATATGGACATTCATGGCTCTCAACTGAAGAAACAAAGGCAATGAACTCAAGGATAGGCTTGCAAATAACCTGCAACTTAAGGCACCTGCAACCATATTAGTTTTCCTTGGATGACAACTGATCATGCAATAATAATACTTAATGATTTCAAGCTATCTACGTTGCCTTAGGTTCAACTCCTTTTTGTGTAACTATGAATTTTAAGCTTTTGTGATGAGTGAACATATAACATTTTTCTCCATACAGATAATTTCTCCATATTTATTGTAGTGAGTTTCAGATCATGTGAGGGGTAATTTAATTCATATGTTTTTAATTTTTGAGATGTATAATAAATAACTTTCCCTTCTTGCATCATAACACACCCTAGACCAAGTTGAGATGCATCACTATATATGACATACTCCTTCCCCTCCATTGGTAGAGTAAGTATAATAATTTGCGTCAATAATGACCATACTGAGTTCTAAAGTAGTTTTAGGAATATCTTTCTCTCTAACATGCAGTTGATGATACCCAAACTTCAAATTGACCTTTGAGAATAAATTAGCACTCCTCAGCTGATCAAATAAATCATCAATCCTTGGCAGTGGATATCTATTCTTGATTGTTATTTAGTTAAGTTGTCTCTAGTCAATACATAATCTAAGGGTTCTATCCTTCTTCTTAACAAATAAAAGAAGGACTCCCCAAGGGGAAACATTGGGACAAGTTAAAACCTTCTCAAGAAGTTATTTCAACTGAGTTTTCAACTCTTTTATTACTACTAGAGCTATCCTATAAGGAGTAATAGAAATAGGAGTAAATCCAGGAATAAGCTCGATTGGAAATTCAACTTTCCTTTTAAGGGGTAACACCAGGGAGGTTTTCTGGGAAGACTTCTGGAAAATCACATAGTAGGTATATCTTTAAGACTAGGGCTCTCCAAGTGTGTATCAACTACGTGAGCAAGATACACATCACAACGTTGCTGAATCATATTTCTCACCAAGGTCGCAAAAATAATACTAGATATCAATGATCTTTCACCTTGTACAATAATATGAGAAAATACAATGTCCTTAAAAGTTACATGCTTTGATCTATATTCCATTACTGCCTAATATTTATAAAGCCAATACATCCCAATAATAACATCAAAATCATTGAAGGGTATTTCAGTCAAATCAGCTACGAAAACTAGGTCTTTGATTATGAAGGTACAGGCTCGGTAAATTCAATTACAAAAAACTCTGTAGCCCAAGGGTCTTTCAACTAGCACATTATTGTCAAGCCTCACAGATTTCATATTTTCAGGAAGAAAGAGTGATGTACAAATATAAAAATATGTAGAACCAGAAAGAAATGAAATTTACCAACAATCACATCTTGGACATCTTGATCATTCCTTTGTCTCATAGAATAAGCTTTTGTCATAGACCTTGTCCCACTAGGTTGATTTGCTCCACTTGCTCCAGCCTCTTGGATTCTTTTTGGTTTGCACCCCTATTGGTTTGAGGAGTAGTAGTAGAAGGCTTCTAGACCGAGCCTAGTGTGACAAGGGCTACGGCAAACACTAGAAGTTGTTGCAGTTAAAACACGCACCAAAAGATTTACTACAAACACCATAATGATTCATCCCAAATTGTTCGCACCTAGGAACACGAGTCCTACCTTAACCATTATTTGGAGTGCTACCTATAGAATAATCTGATCTCCTTTTCTTTGATTGAGATGGCCGGTTAATACTAGTAGCCTTATAATCATGAAAACTTCCTCTTTTGTATCGACCTTTAAAATATAATATAGGTTTCCAGAGTTTACTTTGATGTTTACTAGCTTCTTTCTTGCAAGTCTTTCCTAGGTGAGAGTATCGGGAAACTAATTCACAAAAGTTCTTATTTTGAAAGATTACCACATTCTTTCTGATGGAATTATTTATACTGTTATCAATTCTCCTACACTTATCTTTCTCCTCTTTGATAATATCTCTAGCATAATGAGAAAGCCTTAAAAACTTTTGTTGATATTCAGCAATAGACATGCCCTGCTGTAGCAGACTTAAGAATCCTTTTTTCTTAGCATCATAGTAGGCAGGTAGAACATACTTCATATGAAACTCCTTAACAAAATCATCCTAAGTCAGAACTGGGTGTTTTACCTTGGCATTTGGAACACTTACCCACCAATTATAAGCATCCTTTTGTAATAGTGAGGTAGCATACTTAAATTTTGCCACATTTGAATACTCAAACTGTCAAACACCTTCTCTATGTGCTTTGGCCATTGTTTAGCATCAGTGGGATCAACAAAACCTTTAAATTCTACTCCATCTATTTCCATATATTCTCGAAGTTTATTAAATTAGGATCGTGCATCGTTTCCGCCATGTGGTGGAAGAATTCAACCATCTATTGAAAGCAGGATGCATAACTTGAGTACTATGGCTCTTTAGAAGGTGTTGGATAGGTCTTATACCTTGGCTTCCCACTTCAAACCCACTAGTGTGGGGGACATATTACTCTAAAAGACGTTTGTCAATCCCTTCTAGTGTAAGAGGTTAGGAATAAGACTTATCTGATCCTTCCCATGCTGCTACCATAGGTCTATTAAAGGAAAAGCCCATAATAGATAACATTATACCAAGCTCTACTCCTCTTTGAAAGACAAGGATGAAAAGGATGAAGCTTTAGAAGATCAAAGGAGTCCCATAAAAATATCTCAAACCAAGAAGTTTAATGATAAGCTGAATGGGCTTCAATTGCAGATCCAAAGGTGTCTGGTTGGGGAAAAAGAGCTAAAGCCCAAGAAGGATGAATTGTCCAAATAGTACAATTATTTGGTAGCCCAAATTCAAGTCTAATATAAAGATTTTTAGGGTTAAATTTCATACAAATAAGGCCAAGAAGAGTCCAAGAATCAGCCACAACAAAGGTTGCTTTCTTCCCAAGTTTGTAGAGAAGATTAGTCAAACTTTCCAAATTTGTCAATATTCTTTTCCTAGTTGGGTTTTACCTTATTTTCTTATTTATATATAGGTTATATGTGTTTTCCTTGTTCTATTTAAATATCCTAGTACTATTTAATGCTATTCTGGAACTGCTAGCTCCATTCCTAGTTAAGGTAACTTTATTTCCTTTCTAGTGTAGAATTTACCTTGTAATTTTCTCTCTAGGTTTTGGATACTCCTTGGGCCTAACCTAAAAGGAGTCTTGGACATCCAAGGACCCTATAATAAAATAGGAGTCTTTTTTCTTTTATTAAGGACAATTAGATTGATATTAATAATATTTTAGAAAGTTTTATTGAACCTTTGTGACTTGTTCTTTGAGAATTTATCTTTAAACCTTTACTAGTTCATAGTTTGAGGTGTAAAGTACTTTCTTCTTGTGATATCTTTGATTTCTTTTTTATATTCTTTACAAGGTGATTAGTTTACATACTAATTATTGTTTTTAGTTACTCATGAAGTGGTCAGGATCCGAATCTAATATTTTAATTCATTTTCTCAAGTAAAGGCGTTAGATTTCTTCCATAAATCTATACATTGTTACTTGGATCTTGTCAAGGCCTTAGAATATCAATTTCTTAGATCTTTTCTTCGAATTTCCTGTATCTTTAATTAGTATTTTATCTTTCTTTTTTTTTGTTGCTTTTGCATTCTAGTATTCACTCCATATTAGTGTTGTTTCTAACCTCGGTCCTATTAAGTGGTATTAGAGTGGTTTTATGAAGATTCCATTCTTGGTAAATATTTGGATTTCTTAAATATAAAGATCAAAAGAAAAAGGTTAAAGAAAAAAGTTTAAAAAAAAAAATTAAAAAGGAGATAACTTGCTCTATAAGAAATCTGTTTACTTACCCTCAAAATCATGCATTAGTATTTCCAAGTAAAAAGGAATTAAGAAGAGGGGATTCTAAATCTTTGAGGATACAGGAAATTTTTTTTATTATTCTTATATAATTTTTAAGTAAGTTCCTTTTTATTCGTGTTTTGTTTTAACTAAATCCTATTTGTTCTAGGACTAGTTATTTACTTTCTTTTATGCCCAAAAAATCTATACTTTGTTACTAAGAACTTGATACTTTTTTGGGCTTAATTATAAATCTACAAAGTAATTTTGCTGAAAGGTTATTTGAGGGGGAAAAGGCAATTGTGTGTGAGTTTAAAAGAGGATAAAAGCCATATTAAGTGTGTGATTGATATTTTCCTTTAAGATGTCTAATTTAGGTAGTGATAAGGAAAGGGCTCGTTTAGAAGCTGAGATTAAAGGAAGGAATGACTTCATCCTTCAAGCTATGCACCAATAATTTGAGAGATGGAAACTTCAATTTCAAGAGATGAGAAATATGACTACCGACTGAAATGAGACCATAGCTGCAATTAAAAGGGAGAATAATGTTGTACCACCCAATAATGTTAGATCCCAAGTTAGAGGAATTTTACCCCATGTCCTTTTTTGTAAATCATGAATATGATAATGAAGATTTTGATGGTGAACTTAATCTAGAAAGAAGAAATAGGAAGGGGCAAATAGGTAGAGTAGAAGATGATAATATAAGTAGTATAAAAATAAAGATTCTATCTTTCAAGGGGACAAGGAAACTAGACTAGTACCTTGATTAGGAGAGATAAGTTGAAGCCATCTTTGATTGTCATAACTGCTTTGAGGGAAATAAAGTTAAACTTGTTGTTGTTGAGTTTTCTGATTATGCTGCTTCTTGGTGGATAAAGCTTGCTGGGGACAGAGTGCAAGATGAGCTACCACCTATTACTACCTGGGCAGGGATGAAGAGGGTGATGAGGAAGAGGTTTGTGCCATCATATTTTCAAAGAGAGCTGCATTCTCGCCTTCAACACTTGAATCAAGGTTCCATGTCGGTGGATGACTACTCCAAAGAATGGATATGGCTATGATTCAAGCTAATTGCATGGAGGAAGAAAATGCTACAATGTCTAGATTTTTAAATGGTTTAAATTGTAGAATAGCTAATGTAGTAGAGATACAACAGTATGTAACTTTAGATAAGTTAGTTTATTTGTCTGTTAAAGGAGCATAACCAATCAAGAAAAAGCAGCAATCTAACTCATGGAGAAATCAGCCTAACTCAAACTCTAAGAAGACGTGGTCAAATCAAGAGGGAAAACCTCCTTCTAAACCTCAATAGGATACAGGTAAAGGTAAACTTGATGAGGGAGGTTAAACCTTCAAAACTAGATCTTCTAAACCTTCTAGTTCTATTTAGTGTCATAAATGTCATAGGAGGGGTCATATGATGCATGAATGTCCAAGTCGAAGAAACGTCATACTTAGAGAGAATGGAGAATAAGAGAGTGAAAAAAGTAAGACGAAAGAAGAAGAGGGAGGAGGTGTAAGTGAGGAAGATGATATCGAACCTCCCAATGATGGTATCATTGTGGTGATTAAGAGAATTATGACTATTAATTTAGGTAGTAGTGATGAAGGATAGAGGGAGAATTTGTTCCATATTAGATATGAAATAAAGGGGAGGACTTATTCTATGATGATTGATGAGGGAAGATGTGCAAATATGGGAAGTTCATATGTGGTATATAAGCTATGACTTACATGTATTAAACACCCTACCCCATATAGGATCCAACGGTTAAATGACAATAAAGAGGTAAAAGTAAAAAATAATGCATGATCTCATTGAATGTTAGTAGGTATGAAGATGAAATTCTTTGTGATGTAGTTCTAATGCAAGACTGTCATGTTTCACTTGGCTGACCTTGGCAATATGATAGGGATATTACTCATCATAGGAGATAGAATAGGTACAGTCTTATGCATATGGTAAGAATTTTACTCTTGCACCATTACCTCCTTCACAAGTTTTGAAGATCAGAAACTATTGAGGGAAATAATAGGAAAGCAAAGGGGAGAGATAAAAAGTAACCTTGAGGGAAAAGAAAAGGACCAAGAGATAGAAAAAAAGAGAATGTCAAAGAAAAAGAGAGAGTGGGCAGCAAACTAAATAAAGAGGTAAAAGAGGGTTTGAGTGAAAAAATAAAAAGTTTTGGTTAGAGGAAAGAGGCTAAGGAAAAGAAAAAACAGAGTATTTATGTAAAAGCCAAAGAGTGTTTAAATGCTAGAAAAGAGGGGTTGCCAATAGTACTACTTATTTATAAAGAAGTGTTGATTAACTTTGAAGAACAAACTCCTTCTTTGCCAAATAGTGTTTCTTCTCTTTTGTGGAGTTTTGAAGATGTTTTTCCTAATGATAATCCAAAGGGGTTTCCACCTTTGAGAGGGATTGAGCACCAAATAGACTTTGTGCATGGGTCTCAACTACCTAATAGGCCTACCTATAGGAGTAGTCCTAAAGAGACTAAGGAATTACAAAGCCAAGTTGAAGAATTTCTTAAAAAGATGTTTGTTCAACAGATCATGAGCCCATGTTCTGTTCCTATCCTATTGGTAACCAAAAAGGATGTAACATGGAGGATGTGTGTGGATTGTAGAGCCATCAATAAGATAATGGCAAAGTATAGCCATCATATCCCTCGTCTTAATGATCTGTTAGATCAACTATATAGATCCAAAATCTTTTCTAAAATTGATCTTAAAAGTGGTTACCATCAAATTCGTATGAATCCTAGAGTTGAATGGAAAACTACTTTTAAGACCAAATATAGACTTTATGAGTGGTTAGTTACGCCTTTTGGCTTAACAATTGCACCCAGCACATTTGTGAGACTAATGAATCATGTTTTTAAAGATTTTCATAGAAAATTTGTTGTGGTGTATTTTGATGAGATCTTGATCTTTTCTCAAAATCTAGATGAATACTTAGAGTACCTAAAACAAGTTTTTGAAGTCCTTAGAAATCAGCGCTTATTTGCTAATCTCAAAAAGTGTACTTTTTGTATGGATCATGTAGTTTTCGTAGGTTTTGTGGTCAGTTCTAAGAGAGTTGAACTAGATAGTGATAAAATCAAAGAAATTGAAGAATAGCCTAGACCTAATAGCTTAACTGAAGTTAAGAGTTTCATGGACTTGCTAGTTTTTATAGGAGGTTTCTGAGAGACTTTAGCACTAGTTCTTCTCCTTTAACTGAAGTTATTAAGAAGGATAAGATTTTTTCATGGGGAAAGGAACAAGATTATGCATTTAACTTGATGAAAGAAAATTTGTGTTTTGCTCCTCTTTTGCAATTACATGATTTTTTTCTAAGTCTTTTGAAGTTGAGAGTGATGCCTCTGGTAAGGGCATAGGTGTTGTTTTGATGCAAGATTCTAACCTAATTGCATATTTTAGTAAAATGCTAAGTGGAGAAACATTGAACTAGTCAACTTATAATAAAGAGATGTATACCTTAGTAAGGGCGTTAGCTACATGGCAGCACTACTTGTGGCCTCGAGAATCCGTGGTCAAGACTGATTATGAGTCATTAAAGTACTTCAAGAGGCAAGGTAAACTTAGTCGTAGGCATGCTAAATGGGTGGAGTTTATTGAAACATTTCCTTATGTATTGTCTACAAACAAGGAAAGGAGAATGTGGTTGATGATGCACACTCAAGAAGGTATCTTTTGATATCTACTATTACTTCAAAGTTGTCGGTTTTTGACAAAATAAAGTTACTCTGTGCTAATGATTATGATTTTGGTAAAAACATTTATGAATGTAAGTAGGATCCTTTCGAGAAATTTAATCTTCAAGATGAATTTTTATGTAATGAAAATAAATTGTGTGTATCTAACTGCTCTTTGCGTGAACTATTTGTTAGGAAAATACATTGTGGAGGGCTAATGGGATATTTTGGAGTGCCTAAAACTTTCAAAATACTTTCTAAACATTTTTATTTCCCTAGCATGAGAAAGGATGTTGAAAAACTGTGTTCTCATTATCTTGAATATAAACAAGCTATGTCTGGAACATTGTCTCATGGTCTTTATTCTCCTTTACCTATTTCTAGTTCTCCTTGGATTAATATTTCTATGGACTTAATATTAGGGCTTCCAAGGACTAAATATGGTAAGGATAGTATATTTCTGGTAGTAGATAGATTTTTTAAGATGACTCATTTTATTCCATGTTAAAATACTAATGATACATCTCATGTGGCTAAATTGCATGGAATATCTAGAACTATTGTTAGTGATAGGAATACCAAGTTTTTGAGTCACTTTTGGAGAATTCTTTTTGGAAAGTTTGGGACTAAAATGTTATTTTTCACATCTTGTCACCAATAAACTAATGGGCAAACAAAAGTGATTAATAGAACTTTAAGGAATATGTTGAGTGCTGTTTTGAAAGGAAAGTTGACTTCTTGGGAAGATTACTTGACTAATGTGAAATTTGCTTATAATAGGACCTTTCATTCTTCTACTGGTAAGATCCTTTTGATGTTGTATATGGATTTAACCCCCTTGCCCCTCTTTATTTACTGCCCTTACCTACTAATGATTTTTCTATTCTTGATGGTATATGGAAGGCTGACATGATTTAGAAAATTCATGAACAAACAAGACTTACAATTTAAAAGAAAATTAAGCATGTTACATTTCGAAGGAATAAAGGATAAAAATATATTGTGTTTAAACCTGGGGACTTGGTTTGAGTGCATATGAGAAAGGAAAGATTTCCTTCCAAAAGAAAGACCAAGCTAGATCCTAGAGGAAATGGCCTGTACAAAGTCCTTGAAAGGATTGAAGACAATGCTTATAAACTTGATCTTCCTAGTGAGTTCCAAGTTATTGCTACATGTAATGTTTCTAATCATTTCCATTTTGATGAAGACTTGAATTCGAGGATGAATTCTCGTGAATAAGAGGGGGTTGATATCATCATATAAAGTTGTACTCCTTTGAAGGACAAGGATGAAAAGGATGAAGCCTTAGAAGATCATAGGCCCATAACAAGATCTCAAACCAAGGAGTTTAATGATAAGCTCAATGGGCTTTAATTGCAGATCCAAAGGTGTCTTGTTATGGAAGAAGATCTAAAGCCCAAGAAGTATGAATTGTACAAATGATACAATTATTTGGTGGCCCAAATTCAAGTCCAAGATGAGGAAGTTTAGGTTATATTTCGTGCAAATAAGGCCAACAAAAGTCCAAGAATCAGCCACAACAAAGGTTGCTTTCTTCCCAAGTTTGTAGAGAAGATTAGTCAAACTTTTCAAATTTGTCAAGATTCTTTTCCTGGTTAGGTTTTACCTTATTTTCTTATTTATATATAGGTTATATATGTTTTCCTTGTTCTATTTAAGGTATCCTAGTACCATTTAATGCTTTCCTAGAACTACTAGTTCTATTCCTAGTTAAGGTAACTTTATTTTCTTTCTAGAGTAGGATTTACATTGTAATTTACTTTCTAGGTTTTGAATACTACTTGGACCTAACCTAAGGAGTCTTGGACGTCAAAGGACCTTATAATATATATATATATATATGTGTCTTTTTTCTTTTATTAAGGACAATTAGATTGATATTAATAATATTTGAGAGTGTTCTATTGAACCTTTGTGACTTGTTCTTTGAGAATTTATCTTTAAACCTTTACTAGTTCATAGTTTGAGGTGTAAAGTAC
>JAOTQJ010160462.1:0-28167 GCA_025642045.1 Solanum sejunctum | reverse complement strand
TACTAGCTGCCCTATTTGCACTGACAATTGGACCTTCCTATTTTTGGCTAGCAACTATATGAGTCAGTAGTTGAACTGCACTTCTCAAATCCTGCACTGTAGCATCGATAGGTGGTTCTGGGAGAATTCCCCTATTCCTAGGTTCATCAGGAGCTGAAGGTGTTAAAGATGTCCGTGACAGGGATTTCATCTTGAACCTCATTTGTTGTCTCAAATGACTAGGTAAACTACGGCCCACTTCTACTACCTTTCCTTTACCTTTGTTCTTTCAAGTTTCTGGTATACTTGATCGCTGTACAAAACAATTTTCAGAGGTTAGACATAATTCACCTAGCTTTATGGCATGATCTAAAGAATAAAACGAAAGTAACAACTCCTAAATGCCAGATAGCCTCCTATTTATAAATGCGGTGCACAACACATCGATAAACAAGACTCTATATTGACACGACTTTGTAGACTCCCTAGGATGACCCGCCCTGATACAACTTCTATCACGCCCCAAGTTGCAGTTAGGGCGGACTGGCACCCATTGCCGATAAGGCTCGGGCGAACTAACCTATAACTATATGCTTGTATACATATTATAAGAAACTTTATATGTTATGCATGCTCCTAAGAACATAAACGGTAAATCTAAAAGGAGATATGTATAGCTAGGCCAATGGGGCCACGGTGTCTAATGTACGAGACATGAACACACTTTAATTTACATAGTCTACAAAGCCTCTAGTCGAGATAAAGTATCCATAAATATTTAGGACAGGCCCCGTCTAAATTAGCTGTATAATATAAACATATAAACTAAAAATACGCACAAAGCTCTGAAAAAACCTGGAGCTTGGTAACTGCAGCTGAATGTCCTAAACTCTACTGGGAAGATCTATTAGCACCTGTACCAGCAACATGAAATGCAGGTCCCCCGGAAGGAACTCAATACGAGATACTGTACTGAATATGTAAGGCAACAAATATTATACATGAAATATAACTCAAATGAAATTATACACTGATTGCGGATAAGAGACCACCTTTAATTATGCTTTGGGATCAAGTATTTTATGTTCTTTATATTGCTTTACCTTTACTGTAAAATCTATACTGTAAAATCTTTGCACATCTGTACTCAAATAACTAACTGATCAGTGGTGAACTATATCGGGATTGTCTCTATACTAGGTTCTGAACGAACCCCCTTGAGCTACCACCTGTAAACTGTACTGGGATCATCCCTATGCTAGGTTCTCGATGAACCCCCTCGGGCTACCACCCATCGAAACTGTAAACTTTATCTTTTAGTTACCTTTGAGATGATTCTTTTGGTGTTCATAATATTGGAGAAATAAGGCTATATGTACAACATGTGCCATGTAAGTAATCATACAATATGTTAGGGAAATGACAGGAGAATGTTACATAGACAATAAAATGCGTATGAACTGAAGCAACTCATGAACTTTGTTTTGGAATAAGAACTCACGTACTTAGTATCATATATGTAGGTAGATTTGAAGACAACTATATAGATAACAACATATGAATATGTGAAATATTGGAGGTATGACTGATTTATCATGTTGGAGTAGATAAATGTCTTTGCTTACCGAAGGATTTATGTTTCATGCCAAGTGATACAGAATCAAGTAACCTTACATACCTCGTTGTATGACCTTGTTACTACCTTGGAGTGGTTGTGGTTTTCCTCAAATATTTAGCTATAGTATATTAATCAATAAGACTAGTATTAGCATCAACACAACACTTCTAGGCAGTCCAATATCACAAAAATGACCACCCGGACAGCAAGCTTTTAACTAACGACGCAAGGACGATTTTTCAATCTTTTTGCTTATAAACATATTTTGTATCAACCATTCTTATGTACATGTCATGTATATCTTATTTTTAAATTCTTATCGGTCCTAAAACAGTCCACACAACCCAACACTTAGCAATTATTCACACCATATAAACAAGCGGCATAACGCTATATCCTTTCACCATACTTCGACGTCAACAAATCTCAAGCTTGTCTTAACATCTCCAAAATCTTATCCAATGTTTTTTAAACATACAATCAGTCTTAAATTAATCTAACAACATTCCTAAAATAGGTTATGGTCGTGGATCAACAAATTATAATTTCCAGCTTCCAAGTTTTCTTTAAAAGTGAAACTATGACGTTGTACAACAACTCATCTTTGTGGACTGTAAAAGTGGTGCTTCAGCTTAATAACATGGATAAAAACCTTTATATTATTACAACATAAGTCTTACTTCATATTTCATCAAACCAATTAAGATAGAATGTTCTTGATCAACAAGAAACGTTCACAATAATAATTAGAGCATAAGTTGTCCAGAATTTTCAGCTTAACATAATAGCATGTACTTCTTGTTTTACATGATGAAACCGTACTTGAAATATATATAACTTAAACCATTTTTATAACATCAAGATCTCTTCTTAATAAATTCCAAAAACTATATAGAAGTCACCAAATAAAAGCTAAGTGAGCAGCAACTTTCTGGACACAAGTTGTCCAGAATTTCCAGCAAATTTTCAGCAAAGGTACTATTATATACTTGTTTTTCATGAAGAAATCATACCAAATGCAACTATAATTGCTTACCTTTTCCTTATATGTTCTGTATATGCTTCAAAGGACTTAGAAAATTGAGTTTGCATTTTGGTGAAGTAGATTAGAGAGAAGACAAAGAACTGTAAGAAAGCTGAAGCATTATTTGTTAGTGCAATGCCTTAGTGCTGCACTTAACCCGTTTTTAAATATTCTTTTGGGGCAACGTTTTCTTCCACTCTTGACCTTATAATGAGACCCATTAATGGTATATTATTGCAGCATTTTATCCTCCAAAATTGGGCTCAATTAGGTCTCAAATATGATGGACCTATGCTGCCAATTTCCAGCTTTCTTCTTAGTTGGTTTTGGGTCCAAAAGGCTAAGTTATTTGTAGTGTGCTTTGGGCGTTTTTAAATTCTTCTTGGACTAAAAATAAGGTCCATTTATGATACTTAAACATGGACCAAAGTTAGGTCCTTAACATGGAATTTATTTGTCATCGAACTTAAACTAATGCGGTGTCGAGTTATACCAAAATTTGAGTAAAATGTGATCCTAAAAATAAGGTCCATTTATGATACTTATTTGTATCAATAGGATCACAATTTACTCAAATTTTGGTATAACTGATATCATATTTCCATCAAAATTCTATCATATCAGCCTATTTACTAATAAATAAATCTAGATCTTACAATTATCACATGGACATATACAATAACTCAAATTTGGTCCCAAAAAGGTTAGTCAAACCTACCTCGATATTAAAAATGTACTCGGACAATCTTTTAATCAACCCAAACCTCCAAAAGATCAGTAAATCAACCAATCGCTGTCAAAATAGGTAATATTCGTTAAGAGATAAATTTTGATACTCATATTGACACGAATTAGGCTTAGAGGTAAAACGATCAAAATTAGGATTAAAATTTTGACGTTCTAGAATCTGAAAATTAATCGAAAATTATGAATCTATGCAAACATAGGAGTTTGTGGGTGAAATTTTCACTAAAATGGAGTTCAAAATGACAGAGAAATTATCCATTAAAATTTTCAAATCATAGACTTAAAATTCCCAATTTCACATACCCAAAATCATGAAATTCAAGACAAAATCACAATAAAAGTCATGAAACTTAATCAAAATGATGATAGAAACATTTACCCAAAAGAATACACAAAAAGTCTCACAAAAAATTGCTTCTAAAAGCTTGATATTTGTGAAAATGGTGTTTTCTCGAAATTAAAATTATTCAGACACATAACACCTCTGTAAACACAGACTGGAACCCGTAAACGCAGAAGTCAACCAAGCTTGACTTCTCTGCAAATACCTACACCCATCCACGAATGCGGATCAGAAGAGAACTTCCCTCTGCAAATGCGAATTAAAACCCTTACGAACACAGAGCTTATGTCACCAAAACCTCCGCGAATGCGAAGGTTCTCCCTGAATGTGCAGAAGATGAGTAGGATGCACAAGAACTAGATATATTAGTCATAATCAAGCCTCAATACAGACCCTTGGGATTCATTTGCATTTCAAATTTCACAAACCAAACATGTATCCATACAAACAATAAAGATCCAAACTCAACAGAATAATAAGAATCAATTTTGACGTCTCCATGAAACAATTGCCAATGCAACCTAATTAACTAGTTTAAAACTTAAAATATCAAAACATCCTTTGAAAACCTCCAAAATTGTGTCAAGATCATTTCTAGCATTAGTTTCACCATCGGGAACTACTCGAACTTCTAAAATTTTGTTCTAAGCTTTTGAACTCCGAATGTTAACAAAAGTCAAACTTTGGGTATAAAAATAATTAAAATGCAACTTTGGGTCCAAAAACTTCATTTTAACTTCAAATTTAGTTTTGTAACTTCTCCTACACCAGATTTGACATTCTAGAGCTGATGGAATCAACGGATTCCCTATTGAACACCCGAAACTTAGAAAGGTACGAAAACTCACTTTTTTAACAACTTAAGCTTCTAAGAATGACAAAAACTCATATTTTCAACTTTTAAAACGTAGAATTTCGGTTCCAACCATACATATAGTTCAAAATAAGTCCAAAGTAACTTAAGAAGGGGAGAAATAGTCATTTTCACAGATAAGCTCAAAAATGACCAAGAAGGTCGCTACATCATTCACCACTAAAAATAATGTTTGTCCTTGAACATAAAGGGAAGAAGTACCTGAAGCCTCAAAAAGGTTAGGTTATATGGCCTGCATATCTGACTCCAACTCCTAAGTAGGCTCCTTCACAGGACATTGTTGACACTTAAATTTCACTAAAGGTATATCCTTGGACCTCAACCTCTGAGCCTGCCTGTCCAATACAGCTACCGGCTCCTCTTCATATGACAAATTTGGACCCAAATTAACTGAATCATTTGAGATCACATGGGACTCATCTAGAATGTACCAACGGAGCATGAAAGTATGAAATACAAGATGAAATGTTGATAATCTTGGTGGCAAGGCCAACTCATAAACACCCTCACCAACTCTCCTCAAAATCTCAAACAGGACAATAAACCTAGGACTATGCATTCCCTTCTCCCCAAATCTCATCACACCCTTCATGGGTGAAATCTTTTGCAAAATGATATCCCTAATAGAGAACTCAAGGGGCCTAGTCCTTCGGTCTGCATAACTCTTATGGCATCTCTGAGCTATCAAAAGTCTACCCTGTATCAATTGGACCCTATCCATGGCATCCTTGAGTATATCCATACTCAACATATCTGCTAAACCCGAGTCAAATAATCCAATGGGCGATCTACACCTCCGGACATACAAAGCCTCAAATGGTGCCATCTTGATGTTGGAATGATAACTGTTGTTGTAAACAAACTCTGCTGAGGGTAGGTGTTATCCCATCAGGCCCCAAAATCATCACACATGCTCAATGTATATTATCTAACACCTGAATAGTGTGCTTAGATTTTCCATCTGCCTAAGGATGGAAAGCTAAATTTAAATCCAAACAAGTACCCAATCCATGCTGTAGAGCCTAAAAAAATGGGAGGTGAATACAGATCTTTTATCTGACACTATAAACATCGGCACCCCATGCAATCTAATAATATCTCGACTGTACAACCTAGACAATTGCTCCACATTGTAGCTAGTCTTCACTAATAAAAAGTGAGCTGACTTGGTCAAATAATCAACAACCACACAAAATGAATTTAACTTGCCCAAACTATGGGTAAACCTGTAGCAAAATCCATTGTCACTTACTCCCATTTCCACTCGGGAATGGGCATCCTCTGCATTGATCGACTAGGCCTTTGGAGGTCATACATGATGTCATGAACCAAGCCTAGGGCCTAGATGTCACACGGTGAATGGGGAACCAAAGCGACCCCAAACAAGCCTCTTAACATATCATTACACATCCTTGGTCGCGAAAGCAGTTAAATAATGATAAAAGAATAGATATAAGTTCAAAGGGACTAAGGGAGTCTTTCACAGCTCAAATGTCAAGAGTCAAACCTCATAACATCATTACTAACTTGTCTATCAATTCTCATAACATCATTACATAACTTATCCAACAACACCTCTAAACTTAGAATTGAGCTAGGGCCGAGATAACTTTTCGGCCTCACCCTTATAGTTAGAAGCGTACAATAAGATAAAGAGAGTATTTGCATACGTAGGAACAAAAGATATCAACCTAGGAGCTGAGGACTCACCAAACTTGCTTGAAGAGATAGTACTAGCCACGTAAAGAAGGAAGATGATCAAACAGAGCTCCAGTTTCTACATGGTAACATCATGTAGGCATAGAGTACACGTTAGTACATTTGAATTTACTAAGTATGTGGGATGCAATGCAACAAGAGATAAGCAGCATAATCAAAATGCATAATATAGGCAATAGATAAGCATAGAAATAATATGGCATGTATGAATGATGTTTGAAGTAATCATGCTTATATAGAACATATTACATGTGAAGGAAGAGACTATCATCATAGACCAATCAACTTAGTACTTGGAATCCAAGGCATGCCGCCCGCTTTGAAGGTGGATAAGGTACATACCCCTCATCTATGGTAGTACAGGATTGCCACCACCCGATAAGGTACATAAGGTATATACCCCTCATATATAGTAGTACAGGATTGCCACCCCCCGACAAGATTGATGAGGTACATACCCCTGATGTATTGTAGTACGAGATTGCCACTACTTACAAGGTGGATGAGGTACAGGCACATACCCCTCATCTTTGGTATGGTCACTTGCAACACTATGGGTACATTTTATGATAACAACTCATATATACATTCTTTTCATCATCATAAAGTCACTTCTCTCATATACCATGCATCTGACCTTCAACAACTCAAGAAAAATTAACCAGACATTTTATGAAACACTTGGCGGATATGTAATACTAGTCTAAAACTATGAAATTTAAGAGTGAAATCATGCAACAAAACTTAAAGTAAATCAACCCACCAATATTTGGTAATACACTTATGCAATATACATTGAAACCCTTCATCAAAGCTCAAAATAGATCATAGCTTCATAACTCAAAACAGGCTTAAACAGATACACTTTTGTGAAATACCAACATACTTCATAGTCAAATTCATAATAAGTAAGACCCATAAGTAAATCAACTTAGAAACATACAATTTATGTAAAAAGAAAGGTTGGGCACCATGGGTGAAAGGACCTAATGGTTGAAAGCCACATACCTCAACTTTGGAGAATTCCTTGATGAAGATTTGATTGAGAACTTGAAGCTTGAATGAAATCTTTAGATCTAGAGTGAGATTGGGATATTAGAATTTTGGGTGAAATATTCTTTTACGTGTTAGAGAAGGTTTTGGGGAATGTCTTGTATGATATGGGATTGAAAATGACTAAGTATAGGTGTTTTTACGCATTGAAAGCCTTGGCCCAAGACACCTAAGGCCTTAAGCCAAATTAAAAAAAACTGGCAATAAAAATACACTAGTCCGCACCATGGTTGCGTTGTGCCAGGGGAGTTGACCCTTACTATTTTGGCAAAAATTTGGAAAACTAAATTTTGCTATGGTTGCTCTAAAATTGGGGTTAGGACCATTTTTCAATCAATGTTTCCCCATGAACAAGAATACGAATTCAGATTTTTGATATCACATACGAATTTTTTGAGATATATAAAAATTATGATTATAAGCATTTTCGAGACACATTTTTGAGCATTTTTGGGGTCATTTCACTTGACTTGTTGGCAATTCAAATATTTTGACAGGAACTCATCTATGTCCTTTCTAATCCTGAACCACCAATAGTGTTGTTTCAAATCATGGTACATCTTTGCCATACCAGGATGGATGGTATATTTAGCACAATAGGCCTCCTCCAATATTAATCTCACCCAATCCCCAACCTTAGGCACACAAGCTCTACCATTTATCCTCAAAATACCCTCAAAATCAATAGTAGTCACTTTGGCTTCACCTCTCAAAACTTTATCACAAATCTAGCATAGTCTACCATCCTCAAACTGATGAGCACATATCAGCTCAAGCAAGGAAGATCTAGCCTCAACAAAATACTCTGAGGAGGAAAAATATCCAACCAAACCAGTTGTTTAGCAAGTGACCGAACTACCAATGCTAAGGGCCTCTCCTTATCCCTCAATAATTCCAAACTCTCCATATTAGTAGCCTTCCAACTCAAAGCATCAGCCACTACAGTTGCCTTGCCTGGGTGATATAAAATGGAGATGTCATAGTCTGAAAGCAACCTCAACCACCTACACTGTCTCTTGTTCAAATTATGCTAAGAAAGATGTATTTAAGACACCAGTGATCGATAAAGATCTCACAATGCACCCCATAAAGATAATATCTCCACAACTTCAACACAAACACTACCACAACCAACTTCATATCATGGGTAGGATATTTTCTCTCATGTACCTTTAACTATCTCGAGCATATCTTATCACTTTCCTTTTTTGCATCAATAGACCACCAACACCTACTCTAGAAGTATTATAATACACTACAAATAGCACTCCCTCCTTGGGAAAACAACAATAGATGCTAAAGTTAATAAAATCCTAGAGCTTTTACAAGCTCACCTCACACTCCTCTGACGATTGAAATGCCACATCCTTCTGAGCAAGTCTAGTTAATGGGGTTTCTATAGAAGAGAAATATTGCATTGATAATGCCCTACAAAACCAAAGAAACTCTGAATATTAGTCACAAAAGTAGGTTTTCCCACTCACGAACATCTGCTACCTTGGCTAGATCAACCATAATACCCCCTTTTTGTCACCATATGTCCAAGGGAATCCATAGACTCAAGCAAGAACTCACACTTTGAGAGCATGGAATATAACTTCATTCCCTCAATCTTTAAAGTACTGTCCTCAATTATTGAACATGGTCGAACTCACTCTTGCAGTAAACTAAGATGTCATTAATAAATCAATCACAAATATATCAAAGTAGCATTTGAACACTCGATTTATCAACTCCATAAAAGCATTTGTGGCAGTAGTCAACACAAATGACATAACCATGAACTCATAATAACCATAATAGGTACTGAAAGCTATCTTTGGGATATCAGACACTTGAAGTCTTAAGTGATAGTAATCGAACCTCTAATCAATCTTGGAGAATACCAAGGCACCTACTACTGGTTGAATAGATCATCAATGCCAGAAAAAGGATACTTGTTCTTGATGGTCACTTTGTTCAGCTTGTGATAATCGATACATATAGCCCCATCCTTCTTCTTTATAAACAAGACAGGAGTACCCAAGGAGATACAATCAGACGAATAAACCCTTTCTTCAGGAAATCCTCCAACTGCTCCTTCAACTCCTTCAACTCAACTTGAGCCATCCGATAGGGGCAATAGAAATGGGCTTAGTACCCGAATCCACATGAATAGCAAAGTTGATATCATGATCCTAAGAAACACCCAACAAATTCATTAGAAACAAATCCATAAACTCTCTAGCAACCTTAGTGGTCTTCAATGATGATGACTCCTGAAAACAGGCCTAAACATAAGCTAAATATGACAAGCATTCCTTATCCATTAATCAATAGGCATGCATATAAGAAATAACTCCCTTAAGATAGGAGCTAAGTTCTCCAGTCCGCACTAACTGAGGAAAATCAAGCCAAAATAAGGTCATGATCTTCTCATGGCAATCAAGAATAGCATGATGAAGTGATAACCAATCCATGCCAATTATCTTATTGAAGTCAACTATATCAAGTAATATCAAGTTAGTAATAGTATCTCCCCATATTAAAGTCACAACACAACCCCAATACACCTGAACAACTAATGATTCACCTACCAGGGTGGAAACACAAATAGGCTCAGCAATAGGCTCACAAAAAATATCAAGGTCTAAAGCAAAATAAGTCGGTACATATGAATAAGTAGAAGCTGGATCAAATAAAAATAAAGTAGAATAGTGGCACACCAGAACTATGCCTATAACAACCACATCAGAGACCTCTGCCTTGGCTCTATCTGAGATAGCATAGCATACTCTATGCTCACTGCTAGACTATGGTCCTACATGAGCTTTACCTTTCACTATACCATGGACCCTACTAGTACCACCCCTCATGCCATAACAGGTGTCTCTAGCTTCTAGTTTTGGGGTTGGACGAGCTAGCTGAGATCCTAAAGTCTAGGAAAAAGGTGAACAATGTAGACAATGATAGGACAAGTGCCTAATCTAATCACAATGATAACAAGCCCAGGTTTCCTGCCTCTAGTATGACTGACCTGTAAAGCCATAATGCTTAGCTACACTAAAAGAGCTATCACGGTCCATCTGAATAGGCATGGATCTATCAACACTATCAACTGCAGGGATAGTTGTATGGACTGCCCTACTCGGATTGCCTTGCTTCTTAAATTTTCTATATCATATAAGGAGTCCACTATACTGGCCATGCTGATAGAATCTCATCTGACCACCTTAACTAGAATGTTTTATGCACTCTATCATGTGATCATGATCCACTACACTCTAAAATGTGCCTCCACTGAGAACCGAAGAAGTTGTGATCTCCAGGAGATACCTTTCTAATCCCTTAGTGAAGCACTGGATCCTCTCGAACTCCTTAGGGATATTGGTCAAGGTATATCTAGATGACTCATGAAACTTGGTATAATAGTTTGATATTGACATACTGTTAGAGTCAAATGCATTCCACGACTATCTCGAAGATTTTATTGCACGAACCTCTCTAGGAATACCTCTATAAATTGCTCCCAGGTCATGACTAAAGATCTAACGGGTCGACAAGCCAAAACTAACCTCGACTACTCCTTAGCTAGGTAATGAACTGATAAGAGGTATAAGTAATTCTATGCAATGCAAGAATAGCCAAATTACATCAATGGTCCTGACACTTTGATAAGAAATCACAAGCTCTACCACCTTGGATGCCATCAAAACTCGCACGAGCTAACTGTACAAATTGCTCAAAAATCTTCTGCTTAGTAGTCGAAATAGTAGGCTAGCAGAAAATAGTAGAACTAAAAATTTAGATGATACAATAGAAAGAGTAATAGACAACCCACGAACCTGTGAACTAAAACTAGATCGAGATGTCTGAGATAGAATCATAGAAGTCATAGGAGGATCCAATGGACTGAGAAAGGACCAATAGGAATCATGGTTAGATCAGCTACAACTATAGAAGAGCCAACCAACACTGTAGAGACCGGTGCAGCAATAATGACTAGGGTAGTAGGAGCTCCCTCTAATCTTGCCAATACCCTTAAAAGCAGCTCCTAAACTTAGGGCATAGCATCTGCGACTGAAGATGGTAGGATAGAGTCAGTAGGCCTCTCTGACTCATAATCAGTCTTTGGAGATGTTAATCTGGCTTTTCCTCTTGACAGAGCTATCCCTCTAGCATGTCCTCAGCCTGTGGCCCTATTACGAGTCCTGACTCGACCATAAGTGAGAGACATATTAGCTTGAAATGACCGCAAAAAACTGGCCAAAAATGTGCTCAGAAAAGGCTATAATCATAAATTTTATATATCTCAAAATTTATGCGTGATATCGAACATCTGACTTTATATTCCTGTTCACAGGGACAAAACTATGTGTGAAATGGGTATAACCCAAATTTTAGATGACCTATACTGAAAAATGAATTTCACATACATTTTAATTCAAGTAGGGGCACGTGTTTGCTCCGCGACGTGGAGCCATCGCGGAGATATGTTATTTTGTGCCAATTTTCCTATTTTGGTCCAAGACCTTCGAGTCTTGGGCCTAAATTTTCTCATGCATAAAAACACATATACTTATTCATATTTCAACTCTATATCATACATGACATTCCCCAAAACCCTCTCTAACCCTTAGACAAATATTTCACTCAAATTCTAGTGTCCCAATCTCATTCTGGATCTCAAGTATTTCATTCAAACTTCAAGTTCTCAATCAAACCTTCATCAAGGAAATTTAAAAGTTGAGGTATATAGGTTTCAACCATTGGGTTCTTTCACCCATGGTGCCGAACCTTCCTTTTTACATAAATTGCATGTTTTGAAGTTAGATTATCTATGGTATCTCTTATTATGAAAGTTGATTATAAACTATATTGGCGTTTCATAAAATGTGATTGTTTGAGCATGTTTTGATCTATGAATCTATGATTTATTATGTGAATTGATGAGGGGTTTTGACGTATCTTGTATGAGGGTAACAACAAGTGTTGATGGGTGGTTTACATTGATTTTTCTCACATGATTTCACTCTTCAATTGCATGATTTTGTACTAGCATTGTATATCCGTTGTCACAACCCAAGCTTAGGGCCTAGATGTGACCGACAAATGGGAAACCTAAAGGAACCCCAAATAAGCCTCATAGCATATCATTACATATCCTTAGTCGCAGAAATAATTAAATGAAATTTGAAGAAAGGAAACAAGGGCAAAAAGGGGCTAAGGGAGAACTTGTCATAACATAGAGTCAAGAGACAATAGAATAAACTCACAGCATAAATACATAGCATTGTCCAATAACACCTCTACTATATAGATAATGGCAGGGACCTTGATAGTCATAAGTATACAATAAAGTAAAGAGAATCATAATACATAATATGAGAGAAATAGTCCTTGTCCCCGGAAAGGAGGACTCACCAAAGGCTAACTTGAACAATCCATCTAGCCATAAGAAGAATCAATAGGAGCTTTGGTCCCTATGTGATGATATCATGTAAGCAACAGTATGTATTAGTATGTTTGAATGTACTAAGTATGTGGGATGCAATGCAATAAAAGCTAAGCATGATAATTCAAAATGCATAACAATAGGCAATAGGCATAATATAGAAATATGACATGTATGATCCATGCATAAGTAAATCATGCTCATATATAATATCATACGTGAAGAAGAGATTAAGCTAGATTTCTAGGCTACGAACCCCTCAGTAGATTGGTGATGTTGCCACCCGATCACCTAGGTGGAGATGAGTATTAACCCTCATTCTAGGTTGGTGATGTCGCTACCCCATCACCTAGGTGGAGATGAGTATTGACCCTTATTCTAGGTTGATAATGATGTCACCATGTTACCCTGGTGGAGATGAGTATTAACCCTCATTCTAGGTTACCCGGGCTCTTGTCCCCCCGAATCAGGCATGGACCATGTAATACTTTACATAGGATTTATCATAATCTCTAATGTAATACCTCATCTTGGAATAATGATTTACATAAGATCATTTCATCATCATAACATAATTCATATCATATCTCATGCTTTGGACCTTCAATTTCTCAAGAAAACATAACCAGACATTTTACCAAACACCTTGGGGGTGTAATGGGCGTAAAAAAGCATGCAATTTGAAGATAAAATCATGCAGGAAAATTAGTGATAAAACCTTTATTAACACCTTGCAACACCCCCAAGACATTTATGTCAAAATCCCTTATCAAATCCAACATTAGATCCAAGATTTTAAGCTCAAAATATGCTAAAACAACCATACTTTCATGAACTAAACTCACTGTGCAGTAAATTTCTCAATATACAAGACCCATATGTAAAATCAACTTTAAATCATGAATTATTAGTAAAAAGAGGATTTAGGCACCATGGGTGGAAGGACCTAATGGCTCAACACCACATACCTTAGCTTTAGAGAGGTTCGTGAAGAAGACTTTAATGGAGACTTGAAGCTTGAATGAGATCCTTGATAAAATCCTTACGATTGGTCTTGTGTTTGGGACTTGAATTTAGGGTGAAATTTGAGTCTAAATGTTTAAGAAGATTTTGTGGAATGTTGGGGATGATATGAGGGTGAAATAAAGCTAAGTATAGCTAAAAACACTCATCAGAACACTTGCGAGAAAGGCTTGAAAGTCTTGGACCAAAATAAATAAACTAGGGCCAAAATAACACTGGTTCGCATCGCAGATGCTCATTAGAAATCTGCATTTTCTGCATGAATGAGTTTTACAAAATTAGGCATAAATCCTTCATCCGAACTCAGAATGATTTGAAATTAAGTGCGTGGAAAACTTAATTCAAAGAGATTTAAGTTGGTAGGTCATGTGCCATCAATGCTTTGTGTGCTAAGAGATTAGTCCCTTCAAAGTTGACCCTCCTAAATAGCATTTATTACGATTTTTGAATTTTAATACGGTTGCTCTAATATTTGGGTTAGACCTATCTCCCACTCAGTTTGACTTCCTAAACAAGAATATGAGTCGGATTTTTGAAATAATGAACAAATTTTTTGATATATAGAAATTACATTTTTGGACACTTTCGAGACACATTTTCGAGCAACTTTTTAAGGTTGTTACACCTTCCAAGTATTTGATAAAACATCCAATTATCAATTGTTAAGTTATTGAAGGATGAATGCATCGCATATGAGTTAAGTGATTTTATGAAGATGGAGGAATGTATATATGAACTATTTCATGAAAGGTATCTTTAGTGTCATAAGTTGACCATACCTAGTTTAGGAGGTGTTATGCCTCAACCACTATGATGAGGGATGGTATGCCCATCTACCAATTATGGGGGGGGGTATATTCCTTAATCACTTTGATGGGGGTGATCATGATCATCTACCAATTGGGGGGTATATTCCTTATTCACTTTGATAGGGGTGGTCATGCTCATCTACCAAGTTGAGAGGTATATACTTTGACCACTATGATGGGGACTGGTATGCCCGTCTACAAATTAAGGGTAAATTTCTCAATCGCTTCCCAAGGGGTGGTGATACCTTGGATTCCAAGTACTAGTTTACTTTGTCTATAAAGGTGGTCTCTTCCTACATATGTAATATGTTCATACAAGCATGTTATACTTCTAGTATTGATCATGCATGCCAAATTGTTATCATACTATCCATTTCCTATCATTAAGCATTTTTTTATATTGTCTATCTTTTGTTATATTGTATCCTACACACTTAGTATATTCAAACGTACTAATGCATACTCTAAACTTACATGATGTTACCATGTAGGAACCGGAGCTCCTCAGGATCATCCTTCTCATGGTTTCTTGGTCATCTTTAAAGATAAGCTATTGGTGAGTCCTCAAAGTTCAGGGATAATAGCTATGCTACTCTTGACTTTTCCATTTCTTAATATTGAACTCTTTACAGTATGAGGGTGAGCCCGAAAAGTGTCTTGGCCCCCACTCAAGTCTATGTCTAAAGGTGTTGTTGGACAAGTGATATAATTATGCTTTGAGATTTGACTCTTTATGATTTATGCTATAAAATATTCCCTTAGCTCCTTTATCGTTACTTCATGTTCTCTTGATGTTTACTACTTGCTTCCGCGACCAAGGATATGTAATGATATGCTAAGAGGCTTGTTTTGGGCCCCTTCAGGTTACCCATTCCTCGTGTCACATCTAGGCCCTAGGCTTGGGTCGTGATAAAGATAGTATCATAGCACTAGGTTGTTAATGATCATCAGCATCCAACACACCATGTCGATTAGAGTCTTATTCATGGTTGTGAACTGCACTACAACTATGAGCAAGAGGCTGTGAGACATTTTAGGAAATGTTTTCCTTCTTTGTGATCTATGTCATACTATAGAAGTTTGGTGAGATTTCCCCTCTAACAAATGTTCTTTGCCATTTTATACCATGGCCAATACAAGAGGAGAAGAGCCCTCGCATCGAGGAACAACTAGCTCCTCCTGGTCCTCAAGATGGGGGAGTGACTCATGAGGAATTCTGGGATGCTATCACCATGCTAGCCCATGCCATGACTAATCAAATCAACCAAGTGGCCTAAGTCTATCATGCTTCCACATTAGCTTCAAGGGTGAGAGACTTTACTAGGATGAACCCACAGGAGTTCCAGGGGTCTAAAATGGATGAGGACCCTTAAGAATTTATTGATGAGGTGTACAACATGTTGTCTATCATGGGGGTTAGATTGGAGAAGAAGGTGGAGTTGGCGGCACACCAACTAAAGGAGTAGGCTCAAATATGGTATGTCCAATGCAAAGCGGAGAAGGAGGACAACAATGTTATTCTTTGAAAGGAGTTTAAGGCAGCATTTCTCAACCAGTTCTTCCCTCCTGAGGTTATGGAGGCCAAAATAATGGAGTTTATGAATTTAAAGTAAGGATCTATGAGTGTGAGGGAGTATGCCATCAATTTCAACTAACTCTCTAAATATGCTCCACAATTAATTGCCGACCCGAGGTCTAGAATGAACAAATTTATTATAGTGGTGTACAATTTGGTTAATGAGAAGTGTTATGCCGCTATGTTAATAAAGGACATGGATTTGTCCCGCCTAATGACATATTCCAAACAAACGGAGGGGGATAAACTTAGAAAAAGAAGGAGTGGTGAGGCCAAAAGGGCCTGCCTAATAACCACATAACTTAGCTTTTGGAAAAACCTTGAAGAAGATTGGAGATAGAAACTTGAAGCTTGAGTGAAATCATTAATGAAATCCTTAATATTGGTCTTGATTTTAGGACTTTAATTTGGGAGTAAATATTTGGCTAACTGTTTGGTGAGTATTGGGGAATGTTTAGGATGATATGAGGGCGAAATAAGAATAAGTATATGTATTTTCAAGTATGGGAACCTCTAGGCCCAAGACTTAAAATCATAGGACCAAAGTGAAGAGGAAATAGGACCAAAATAGACTGCTCACTGGAATTGCAATTTTTGCGCAAATGAGTTCCACGAAAATGGGCGTAACTCCTTCATCCGAACTCAAAATGAGATGAAACCAAGTTCGTTAAAAAGCTACTTCAAATAGATTTAATTTTATAGGTCATAGGCTACCAATTCTGTGTGTTCTAAAAGATATGCCCCTTCAAAGTTGACCCTCCTAAATCGCATTTTTATGATTTTTGGATTTTGATACTGTTACTCTAAAATTTGGGTTAGACCAATTTTCCACTCAATTTGACCCCTAAATAAGAATATGAAATTGAAGTTTTGAAATAGCGAATGAATTTTTATATATATGGAAATTATGATTACGTCCACTTTCGAGGCACATTTTAGAGCACTTATTGGAGTCGTTACATTTACATAAAATATTACCTTGTGATTTCATAAAGTTAGATATGGTGAATTTTGATATCATTATTTTGATGAATTAGTTAAATGGATATTATGCTTCTATTGATTGTAGAACCCGTAGTGTCAAATTCTAATTCCCTAATGAACCCATCCTTGAGTAGGAGAGTCATGATGTGGTGGTTAATGGTAGATTCATTTCTTGCATCAAAGCCCATAAGTTAATTCCTAAGGGGTGTCTCTATCATCTTGTGAGGGTTAGGGATGTTGAGTCCAAGGTCTTTCCTATAGAGTCAGTTCGATGGTTAATGATTTCTTGATGTCTTCCCTAATGATCTTCCCGATGTTCCTCCCAAAAGGGAAATAGACTTTGGTATAGACCTCCTTCCCGATACTCACACATCTGTATTCTCCCTTATTGTATGGACTTGGCAAAGTTAAAGGTATTGAAGGAACAATTGAGTGATTTGTTGGAGAAGGATTTTATTAGGCCTAGCCAATCACCTTGGGGTGTACTAGTGTTATTTGTGAAGAATAAAGATGGTTCTCCTAGAATGTTCATTGACTACCGGCTACCTAATAGGGTCACCATACAAAATAAGTGTCCCACTCCAAGGATTGATGATCTTTTTGAAAAACTCAAGGGACTAGTCACATCTCTAAGATTGATCTTTGGTCCAGGTATCACCAAGTGCAAGTAAGGGTGTGTGACAATCCAAAAAGACAGCCTGCCAAACTAGGTATGGGCACTATGAGTTTGTGTTTATGTCCTTCGATTTGACTAATGAAATGGCTATCTTCATGGATCTTATGAATAGGGTCTTTAAACCCTACGTTGATTTGTTTGTGGTGGTATTTGTTAATGATATCTTAATCTATTCCCCTAGTGAGGAGGAGCATATGGATCACTTGAGGATGATGTTGTAAATCTTGAGGAAGGAGAAGTCGTATGCCAAATATAAAAAGTGTGATTTTTGGTTGAAAACGGTTGTCTTTATAGTCCATGTGGTATCAGGTGATGGTATCAAGGTGGATCCAAAGAGGAAGGTAATTAGAAATTGGCCTAGACTTTTGACTCCACTGGATATTAGAAGCTTCTTGGGCTTACCTGGTTATTACTAGAGATTTGTCAATAGGTTCTCTTCTATTACTTCTCCTATGACTAAGTTGACCCAGAAGAAGGCAAAATTTGTATGGACCGATGAATGTGAGAAGAGTTTACAAACCTTGAAAGATAAGTTTGTGTCCTTTCCTATCTTGTCTCTGCTGGAAGGGTTTGTTGTGTATTGTGATGTGTCAAGAATTGATTTTGGTTGTGTTTTGATGCAACATGGTAAGGTGATAGCCTATGCTTCTAGACAACTTAAGGTCCACAAAAAGAATTATCCTACCCATGATCCTAAATTGGCTATCGTAGTACTTTCTTTGAAAATTTGGCATCACTATTTGTATAGGATACATGTTGATGTGTTCACCGATCATAAGTGTCTCCAATATGTGTTCACTCAAAAAGATCTTAACTTGCAACAAAGAATGTGGTTAGAGCTTCTTAAAAATTATGATATAAGTATGCATTATCATCCCGATAAGGCTAATATTATGACCGATGCTTTGAATAGGGTGTCTATGGGTAGCCTAGCTCATGTTGGTGATAGTGTCAAGAAGGTGGCTAGAGAGGTCCATTGGTTGGCTAGATTGGGTGTTAGGTTTGAAGAGGTTGACAATGGCGATGTAGTGGTTGCGGATGATTCTAAATTTTCTTTGATTGAGGGGGTGAAGGAAAAGCAAGATCTTGACCCCACATTATTAGAGTTGAAGCACTTGGTGAAAGATAGTAAGGTGGAGGTTTTCTCCCAAAGGGGAGATAGTGCCCTTAGGTAGATTATGTGTGCCTAATGTTGATGACTTGAGGAAGTTAATTTTAGATGAGGCTCATAATTCTTCCAATTTTATTCACCCCGATTCTACAAAGATGCATAGATATTTGAGGAAAGTGTTTTGGTGGGATGGTATGAAGAGGGACATTGCTAAGTTTATGTCTGATTGTAACAATTGGCAACAAGTGAAAGTCGAGCATCAAAGGTCGGCTGACCTAGTCCAAGATATAGAGATCCCTACTTGAAAGTAGTTGGAAATCAACATGGATTTTGTGGTTGGGTTGCCTAAGACTAGAAAGAATTTTGATTCTATTTGAGTTGCGGTTGATAGAATGACAAAGTCAGCTCATTTCCTACCAGTTAAGACCACTTATGGTGCCAAAGATTATGCTAGATTGTACATTCATGAGTTTGTTAGATTGCATGGGGTGCCTTTGTCTATCATTTTGGATCGTGATGCTCAATTCACTTCACACTTTTGGAGGTCCTTCCAAAGAGGCCTTGGTACCAAGGTTAAAGTTAGTACAGCCTTTCACCCTCAAACGGATAGCGAAGTCAAAAGAACTATTCAAACTTATGAGGATATTCTTAGAGCTTGTCTATTAGAATTTAAGGTTAGTTGGGATAATCATCTTCCACTAATTAAGTTTGCTTATAATAATAGCTATCATGCAAGCATTAGTATGGCCCCTCTTGAGGCTCTCTGTGGTAGGAAGTGTAGATCCATGGTAGGGTGGTTTGAAGTAGGGGAGATAACATTGTTGGGTCTAGATTTAGTTATGGAAGCCTTGGAGAAAGTGAGGATGATAAGATAGAGGTTGAAAATAGACCAAAGTATACAAAAGTCCTATGCCAATGTAAGAAGAAGAGATCTTGAATTAAAGGTTGGTAATTGGGTCTATTTGAAGGTTTCACTCATGAAGGGTGTGATTTGTTTTGATAAAAAGGGTAAATTGAGTCCACGATTTATGGGTCCTTATAGGGTGTTGAGGAGAATGGTAAGATGGACTATGAGTTGGAGTTTCCTAGTGAATGGATATGGTTCATCCGGTCTTCCATGTATTTATGTTGAGAAAGTGTGGGTGACCCAAATGTTGTTGTACCATTGGATGTTATGGGTGTTGTTGAAGACAATTTAACTTATGAAAAGGTATATCTAGAAATTTTGGATAGACAAGTGAAGTAATTGAGGAACAAGGATGTAGCTTCCGTTAAGGTCATTTGGAGGAATCAACAAGTTGAAAGTGTTATATGGGAAGCCGAAGCTGATAGTCAAAAGTGATATACCTATCTCTTCCATTCTACTCAAGCCTAAGGTACTAATATAAGTCACCTATATGATTTAAAGTTATAAGTTTCATCCCTCATGACATTTATATTGACAAGTTCATGATGATTATGACACTTATGTTGAGATTTTTGAAATGATGTTTAAGTGCATTGTTGTATTCTTGTGTGAGCTAAAATTATCTTGCTTACTTCTCTTATATATGTTTCTTTGACATTCAGGGACGAATGTTCCCAAGGGGGAGATATTGAAACGACCCCAAAAAAGCACACGAAAATGTTCCTCGGAAGTGTCCATAATAGTAAATTTTATATATCTCAACATTTGTGTATGCTATTGAAAATCTGACTTCATATTCTTATTAAGGAGGGAAAAATTGAGTTAAAAATAGGTATAGCCCAAATTTTAGAGGATCAGTAATGAAAAGTGAATTTCGTAAAAATTTTAATTTCAGTAGGGCTACGAGTTTGCTCCATGACACGGAGCCATCACGGAGATGTGTTTTTTTGCTAGTTTTCCTGTTTCTGTCCAACCCCTTTAGATCTTGGTCCTAAGCCTTCCCATGCTACAAAATACCTATACTTAGCCATATTTTAACTCCATATTGTACAAGACATTCCCCAAAACCCTCTCTAACCCATAGATAAATATTTCACCCAAATTCTAGTGTCCCAATCTCATTCTAGATCTCAAGATTTTCATTCAAGCTTCAAGTTCTCAATCAAACCTTCATCAAGGAAATCTCAAAAGTTGAGGTATATGGGTTTCAACCATTGGGTTCTTTCACCCATGGTACCCTTACCTTCCTTTTTACATAAATTACATGCTTTCAAGTTAGATTATCTATGGTATCCTATATTATGAAAGTTGATTATAAACTATGTTGGGGTTTCATAAAATGTGACTGTTTGAGCATGTTTTGAGCAATGAATCTATGATCCATTATGTAAATTGATGAGGGGTTTTGACGTATCTTATATGAGGGTACTACAAAGTGTTAGTGGGTGATTTTACATTGGTTTTTGTCACATGATTTCACTCTTGAATTGCATGATTTTGTACTAGCATTGTACACTCGCCAAGTGTTTGATAAAATATTAGGTTATGGATTCTTGAGTTATGGAAGGCCTAATGCATGGCATATGATTTAAGTGACTTTATGAAGATGAAAGGAATGTATATATAAGTTATTTTCATAAAAGGTATCTATAGTGTTGTAAATTTACCACACCTAGTTGAGGAGGTGTTATGCCTCAACCACTATGATGGTGGGTGGTATACCCATCTACCAATTGGGGGATATATTCCTCAATCACTGGAGGGTGTTCATGCTTATCTACCACATTAAGGGGCATATACCTTGACCACTATGATGGGGGATGGTATTCCCATCTACCGATTGAGGGGTAAATTTCTTAATCACTACCTAAGGAGTGGTCATACCTTGGACTCCAAGTACTAATTTACTTGGTCTATAAAGGTGATCTCTTCCTACATATGTAATATGTTCTATACAATCATATTTTACTTCAATTATTGATCATGCATGTCATATTGTTATCATACTATCTATTACCTCTGTCTATGCATTTTGATTATGTTGCATACCTCTTGTTGTGTTGCATCCTACATACTTAGTACATTCAAACGTACTAACTCATACTTTATCGCTCACGATGTTACCATGTAGAAACTGGAGCTCCTCATGATCATCCTACCCGTGGCTAGTTGGTCATCTTTGAATATAAGCTATTGGTGAGTCCTCAAAGTTCGGGGACAATAGCTATGCTACTCTTGCCTTTGTCATTTCTTAATGTTGAACTCTTTACAATATAAGGGTGAGCCCAGAAAATGTCTTGGTCCCCGCGCAAGTCTATATCTAGAGGTGCTGTTGGACAAGTGATGTAATTATTCTTTGAGATTTGACTCTTTATGATTTATGCTATAAATGACTCCCTTATCCCCTTTATCCTTACTTTATATTCTCTTTATATTGTTTACTTGCTTCCACGACCAAGGATGTGTAATGATATGCCAAGAGGCTTGTTTAGGGTCCCTTCGGGTTCCCCATTCGCCATGTCACATTTAGGTCCTATGTTTAGGTCATGACATAGCTGACTTAGGCTCTCTCACTGAACATCAGGATCTATCAATCGGCCTCTTCATGGAAGGAGTAAATTCGACACATTCAAAATAGTTGATATGAAGAAACGCATGAATAGAAGCAAGAGATGAAAGTTTTACCTGTCAAGTGCCTCATAGCCCCCCGTAGATAGGTATGGGCATGTACATATAGATCCATGAGACTCTACTCGAAACCCCTCTCATGACTCATGAGCCCAAAGAACCTAGAGTTCTGATATCAAAGGTATGTAACAACCTGATCTAGGGGCCTAGCCATTACACGATGAATGATATATCCGAAGGCACTTCACCCAAGTCATCTTAAGAATCTCAAGCATTTATAGGCATAAACACTTAAAACATTTGCAAAAACTAAGTAAAAGGGACTATAGGACATTTTAAAGCAGTGAAACTAACACTGAAAAGCAACATGATAACTAACATACTTTTTTCATAAGCATACCAACTAATACATAGGTGACGGAACCGATATGGTTGATTTTGATCAATAGGAAAGACTCTATAATTGTACAACATAAAAAGCAAATGCCTCAGAAGGGCCATAATACATCATCACAAGAATAAATACAAGATAGAAAAGAAAATAATAGAGTCCCTAACTAAGGGCTCACCACGAATAAAAGTTCTAGTCTTGAATGATGAATACTAGCCATAAGCTGGTGGAGGATGTTTGCCCCTACATGGTTAAGTCATGCAAGAAAAATATATGCTAGTATGTTAGAATGTACTATGTGAGATGTAATGCATCTATGAATTTATAATGTCATCATTCATAAATGTAACATATAAGTACGTATAAGGTGAAAGATATATAAAGTGAGCTTAAGCATACACTAAGAGTATAGCTCAATATGAATAAGAGTCAATGCATGAGAAAGCACATGTAATGGATACATTTCATAGGATCATAAACTTGTGGGAGTAGACCTTAATCGAAATATAAGACCAAGTGAGCTACTACATAGAGTCTAACATAACTTCCTACGTTGGTACGAAGAGACCACTTGCCCAGTGGAACTCCATTAACTTCGAATGCATCTTAATAACATAAATGGCTTAGTATATCCACTAATCTAGCCTACAAGAGCTTTTATGGTGGTATATAGTTAGGGACTTTGAGATTTTAGCTTTAATGGATCATGACTCAACTAATGGAATGAATCCCAATCTCAAGTCCACTCGGTGCTAAGTCATCCAATGAAATCTTTAAAATATAACTTAGAATCATAAGTAGAAATCATAGGAGTAGCTCGAACTTAGGAACCACCAAGTGAGAATTGTCCTTTTATCTTGGGGACTTCACTTTAAGCATCTTTTATAGAAATTGTCAACATGCTTATATCATTGACAAATCATAACTTAAACTCATCTTTAATGCCCAAATCATCATTTTAAATCATGCAAGACTTTACCTGAAAATTAGGTGGGCTAGACTTTTTAAATGGAACATCATAAATCACATGAATAATGAGCGAAATTTCTTTTTTAAGGACTAATGAACACGCCCACACTTCATTATTTAAAAACTCATCATTGGGGTCATCATCAATAGCTCAAAAGATGCACATACTTAGTAAAATATCATAGGATATCATGAATAGCAACATCATGAAATCATCATAAGCATGCATAATATCTTAAAAGAACTTAAAGGAAAGGTAAATATACTTAATGAAGGACTTTATGAGTGGAAGAATAACCACAAATCAGCTCACATACCTTAGGAAGCATAGGAGAACCGAACTTGAAGCCCTTGAGATGAACCTTAGAAACCCTAGTCTTGCTTGCCCTTTTTCTAAAGAGATTTTTGCCCTAGGAAAATTTAGAATGGAAGAACGAGAGATTGAATGAGGGACCTAGGGCTTTAAGGCTAGTTTAAAACCCCCTTTTTATTCCAAAATGATAAGGTTTAGGAATAGAAATGATAGGATTGACTATATTGCCCCTCACTAAAAGTGTTGGATTCAACCTACGAAATCCTTTTTACCGACCTTAGGTCAAACCATAGGTCGTAAGTCTCATCCGTCTGGTAACTTTCAAAAAACCCTGAAACTAATTTTGCTGGGAAACCATCTTATGGGCCATCCTTTGTTCTATGGCTTATGGTTGGACTCATAAAGCGCTTCCACACTTAGCCATTTTCTCATTTTCTTGGACCCCATCCATGAAGTAATTCTATAGGTTGTACATGCTTCTATGAACCATGCAAGTAATACGTAGATCACCTTTTTGAAAACTTCAATTTCCTTTAAGTCAAGGCACTCCATCTATGAACCTATCTAAGGTTCGTAAACCCTCCTACAGGCCGTCAAAGAGGTGTGTAAGTTACCCACACTTGAAAACTTTTCTCCTTCCTAAAGTTTCATGTTTAAGGACCGATGTACGAGCCATAACTCCTCCTATGGGTTGTAAGTTGACCTCGTAAAATAACTACAGGTCATTTTTAGACCAACTTTTCCACACTCATAGGCTCCTACACTGGGGTTGTTACACCAGCTTATCATGACCCAAAATCGAATCGTCACTAAAGAGAATAAATCAAAACCAAAAGCAATCCACAACATCTAAAATAAAATTCCAAAGCCTGAAGTCATAAGTACAAGAGCATCTAAAGTAGAAAAAATGAGTAAATATGACTATCTCAAATAAAAATACAACACTATCTGATAATGTCAAATACAATATTCAAAATAGCAAGCAACAAAAAAATTCTGAAAACATCCATGGCAACTCAAAGTCTCAGTCTCACTAGTAAATCTGAGATAGATGGAGGAAAACCCTAATAGAATGAGATCAGCTACCCTGTAGGGATCCCTGTGCTTGATCTGCAGGGAGGAAACAAAGTAGAGGTGAGCACATCGAAATGTACCCAATAGATTCAATTGACTTAGTGGGAGAAATTGAATACGTATGTAATAACTAAGAGTCTCTACTATCTGCATCACAATATTGGTACATAATATATACAGAGATAATAACAAATAAAGATAGCAAATGAAACCAATGGTGGAATGCAAATGAGATGAACAAATGCAATGGCATCACAAGCCATGTATGTGGCGAAATCACGATCGTCGCAGGACTGATGTACACATCTATTGAGCCAAAGGTACTAGATAGAATCCAGGGGCATCGAAAGCGATGCACTCCAATATCTCAAGGCATCGAAGGCTATAAACTGGAGTATTTATAAGCATCACAAATCTCATATTGAAGTATCTTAAGGCGTTGCAGGCCTTATACTGAAATGTCCCAAGTATCATAATGCCTCAAGTGGTACAGATTCACTATGAGATATGTGCATGCCAATGCCACTAATATTAGTATATATAAGCAATATAACGTGATAAATGATATGCACAATAACCATAACATTTTACCAAATAAAATAGTCATAACATCAAAAAGGCTATGCCAAGTGCATTAACTAGTACCGCGATGTCATTCTTAAGTCTCATATCACCACTCTCAAATCAATAACAAAAATGACAATGAAACTGGATTCAACAAGTCCTAAAATATGCTTATAAATCTCTAATGTAAATGTCATAAATTTACCACATAACTCTTCAAATGATATCACAAGTCTCATTTTATCATAATAATATTCAAAATATCTCGATTCTCAAGATATCATCTTAATTTATCAATAGGATTGCAATTTACTCAATTTTTTGCATAACCAGTATCACATTTCTATCAAAATTCTGTCATATTAGCCTATTTACTCATGAATCAATCTAGATCTTATAATTATCACATGAACATATTCAATAACTAAAATCTAGTTCCAAAAGGTTAGTCAAACCTATCTCGATACCAAAATCGCACTCGGACAAACTTTCAATCAACCCAAGCCTCCAAACAATCACTGAATGAACCAAATGCTATCAAAAATAGATATTACACATCAACAAATGAATTTTGATACCCATATTGGCACAAATTAGTCTTAGGGGCAAAACTATCCAAATTAGGGCTAATTTTCGAATCTGAAAACTAACCAAAAATTATGAATCTATGTGAGAAAAGAAGTTCGTGGGTGAAAATCTCACTAAAATTGAGTTCAAAACGAAGAAGAAATCATCCATTAAAGTTTCAAAATCAAAGACTTAAATTTCTCGATTTTAGATACCCAAAATCATGAAATTCAAAACAAAATTAAGATAAAAGTCCTAGAAATTAATCAAAGTGATGATAAAAACACTTACCCTAAAGAAATCAATAAAATGTCTCGCCAAAAATCGGCTCTCAAAGCTTGAAATTTGTGAAAATGATTGAAAATGGTGTTTTCTCGGAATTAAAACTATTTAGATGTAAAACACCTCCACGAACGCGGATTGGAATCCACCAATGCGGAAGTCAACCAAGCTTGACTTCTCTGCAAACGCGAACGCTAACATGAACACCCATCCACAAACGTAAATTAGAAGCAAACTACCCTCCGCGAATGCAGATCGAACCCCTGCGAGCGCGGAGCTTATGTCTCCTAGACCTCGACGAATGCAAAGAAGATGAATAGGTTGCGCTAAAACCATATATATTAACTATAATGAAGCCTTGATACGGACCCTTGAAATTCATTCGGAACTCAAATTTTATAAACCACACATGTATCTATACCAGAAATTGAGATTCGGACTCAACATTTTAATCAAAATTCTAATTCTATATCTCCACAATGTAGTTACCAATGCAACTCAATTAACTAGTTTAAAATACAAAATACCAAAACTGCCCTCTAAAACTCCATAAATTATGACGAGACCATTTCTAGCCTTAGTTTCACCATTTGAAACTAATGGGACTGTCGAAATTTTTATCCGAGCTCCCGAATTTTGAATGTTGATCAAAGTCAAACATTGGCTAGCTCTAAAACAACTAAAATGCAACTTTGGGTCCAAAAAATTCATTCCAACTCCGAATTCGATTTTATAACTTCTCCTAGACTAGATTCAGCGTTTCTAGCTGATGGAATCGACGGATTCTCGATTCGGCACCGTAAACTCAGAATGGTATGAAAACTCACTTTTTCAACAACTTAAGCTTTCAAAAATGTCAAAACTCATATTTTCACTTTTAAAATATAATATTTCAGTTCCAAACATACAAATATTTCAAAATAGGTTAAAAGCAACTTACAAAAGGACAAAACAGTAATTTTAACAGATAAGCTAAAAAATGACCAACAAGGTCATTACATACTCTTTCTGTTTAACTTTTCTTATTTATTAAAATGATTAAAATATATAATTTTTTTACTTATAATTTTTAACATATCAAGAGAAATACATATATTTTTATGCTTTATCTTCAATATAAATTATTTATTCTCTAAGTTATTTTCTAAGATATAAGACTATACATCCGTTAATATAAATATTATATTATGATAAAATATTCATATTAATGTTATTTCTCGAGATGCATGCAAAATCCGATCAGAAAGCTAGCTTTGGGCTCATTGGACTATGTCCAGATGACATTTGACTTAAGTTTATCGAAAATGTCACCTTTATAAAGAAAAGCGGAGGATCCAATAATAAGTTTCAAATTGAAACTAAATATTTTAAGGTTGAAGAAATATTTTATTAGCTAACACCATTTCATGCATGCATCGGCTCACTGTATATATATATATATATATCAAATTGAAACTAAATATTTTAAGGTTGAAGAAATATTTTATTAGCTAACACCATTT
>JAOTQJ010160461.1:39812-71057 GCA_025642045.1 Solanum sejunctum | reverse complement strand
GTGTTAGGAATGTGTTAAAATGAAGGTAAAATATGAAAATAGGATTGGTTGTTAGTGGAATTATGGATTTCGAATTTGGGGTTGAATTGGGAATAAATTTGCATATGGTTATATATTGAATTGTTGTCATGTATTTGGGTTTACGTGTCATGAAAATAGTCTTTATGGAGTGAAAGAAGTGTTAGAAAACTATTTAAATGACTATATAAACGTTAGCTTGAATTGGAACCCCGTTGAAGGTATAATGTTATGTTTTTAACATTGGGAGTTGGCGTTATGCATTGGAGTACTGCAATATAGTTTTTGAAGTATATAGGAAGGATTGAATATGGTAGATATACCGTGAGATGTAGGCTGCCCTGTTTTTACCAATTATGTCATAATAGCGTTTTGTGATGTTTATGGCATTGGAGATGTTTTATCAAGGTTGTAGATAGTTGTTGTTGTATTGATTGATTATTTGAGCTGAGTTGAATTCTCGGGGCGGCATATATTAAGGGGAATGATGCCAACTTTTTTTTATAACATTTAGCACTAAAAGGTTAGGAATTAAGGCACGATATGGATATTAATCGTTGGCATTATTATAATTGTGTAGACATTGAACATCCAGAAGTCTAAGTTGGATTGACCTTATGTTGGAGCTAGTTGGCAAGAGAAATTGAGGTATGTAAAGGTTTCCGGTCTCTTGGCATGAAATAGTACGTTTGGTTTACGTCGAATATTCGAAAAATCTCTCTTCTTTTGCAAATTATGTTTAAATATAATTTATGTTCCCTTTAGCCAATTCTATGATAAATGAACCTCATCCGTAATTCTTGAATATTAGAATCCATGAATATTATTTGTTTTACCAAAAACTAAGTAGTTTGAAAACAATAAGTTCAATTTATTCTGAAATCACCATTAAATGTGAAGTTGAACAGTTTTAGTAAAAAGAAAAGGGATTCTTAGAAGAATAACTCTTTAATTTCATAAATGATAAGTTTACATGTTTCTAAGTTTTTGGAACTAGTTTTTATGCATATGATTCTCACAACTCTGTTTGTGCCCTTTTGGCCTCGTTCCCCGATTCACGGGTCAGTTATTTCGTGCGCATGTATAATTATATGTATATATGTATATATATTTCAAAGTAGGTTGGATAAGGCGGGTCGGTTTGCCCATGGACCGACTTTGCTTAGCTTGGGATGGCATCATGACGTGTGAGTGCTGGGCCGAGTTCGCCCCGGCTCATGAGAGTGCGTGGCACCATCGCCTTGGCTCAATAAATGGGCATGATGACCTTTATGCATTACGATGCGTGAACACTTGGGCCGTCGCCCTAGTTCACCTATCCTATGACGTGAGTGTTTGGCCGTTGTTCGCCTCGGGTCACTTGGGCTACAGATAGGACTTGTGTTGGAGTTGTCGGAGATTTGAAATTTCTGGTGTTAGGCTGTGGTATGGCGCGAGTTTGGAGGTCTCCATCATTCCCGTCCGATACCCATTATTTTAATGGTTTAAAAAGAGAAATATTTGTTTATGTTTGCATATAGGTTTGACTTATACATTTCGTTGGAATTAATATATCCATTCATATTTTGTACTTTAGGCTTTACATACTTGGTACGCATTTTGTACTGATCCCCTCGCTTCGGGGGCTGCGTTCATGCCCGCAGGTACAAATGAATAGGTTAGAGAGCCATCTTCTTAGGACCTCCGCCTACCATTGAAGTGCTCCCTTGCCTCAGGAGCAGTCTATTGGTATATACATGTTTCCTTATTTTCTGTACTTGACATTTGTATATATATTTGAGGTTATGACGGGGCCCTATTCCGTCTTATGATCCAGTTTGTCTGTTTAGAGGTCTGTGGATACATGTGGGTGTGGGAACTGTGTTGGTGTGACCTTGTTTGTATGATATGTTTATTGGGCGGTTCTGCCGCAGCGATGACCTTATTGGCCCGCATATATATATATGTATAATGATGTTTGTTGTTGCTGGGTTCACTGTTTGCAGGTGAGGCAAGTCAGTAAAACAAAGGAAACTCTGCCAAAATTTTGAGAAATTTCTTAGTTATTGTGAATGAAAATCCAATTTAGTGTTTGTCTGGGTGCCCAACCTGCACTAATCACGACCCCTGGGTTGGGTCTTGACATTTTTCATATTTAGCATCAACCTCTCCTCCTTCAAGATTTGGAACACTACCCTCAAGTGATTCACTTACTCCTCCTCACTATGGGAATAAATCAAACTATCACCAATAAAACCACTATGAAAAAGCCAAGGTAGGGTTTAAAAACCCTATTTTTGAGATCCATTAATATAGCCAGTGCGTTAGTCAACTCGAAAAATATAACCACAAACTCAAAATGTCAATAGCTAGTTTAGAAAGTCATCTCAGGAGTTTCACACTCCATCACTTTCATTTGGTGGTATCCAGACCGAAGATCAATCTTAGAAAAGTGACTAGCCCCTTGAAGTTGATCAAAAAGGTCATCAATCCTTGGTAGAGGGTACTTGTTCTTTATGGTGACTCTATTAAGTTGTCGGTAATCAATGAACATCCTAAGAGACCCATCCTTTTTCTTCACAAACAACACTGGTGCACCCTAAGGTGACTTACTAGGCCTTTTGAAAACCTTTACCAACAAATCCCTCAATTGCTCCTTTAACTCCTTCAATTCCACTGGGGCTATACAGTAAGGGGGAATAGAAATGGGTTGAGTATCGGGAAGGAGGTCTATACTAAAATCTATTTCCCTTTTTGGAGGGACACCGGGAAGATCATCAGTAAAGACATCAAGAAACTCATTAACCATCGGAACTGACTCAATAGGAAGGACATTGGATTCAACATCCCTAACCCTCACAAGATGATAAAAACAACCCTTAGAAATCAACTTTTGCACTTTAAGACAAGAAATGAATCTACCCTTGAACACCAAATCATGACTCTCTCACTCAAGGCTGGGCTTATTAGGGAATTAGAATTTAATCCTACGGGTTCTACAATCAATAGAAGCATAATATGCATGCAATCAATCCATACCAAGAATGACATAAAAATCCACCATATCTAATTCAACAATATCACAAGGCAAGATATTATGCAAGACGAACACGGGACAATTTCTATAGGCTCTTTTAACAACAATGGACTCACCAATGGGAGTAGACACTTTATAAGGTTCAGACAACAATTTGGGACTAACATAAAGCTTTTAGGCAACAAAAGGAGTCATAAAAGAAAGAGTGGCACTCGGGTCTATCAAAGCATACACATCAAAATCAAAAACTTTTAACATACTTGTGAAGCACCATTCCAAGTCTAGTGACCCCTAGAGGGGTATGGTTAAGAACGTCGATGGTTATCCTCATAATCTATTGTAACCCATGGACAATGTATTGATTCATGATCCTTTGCGCCATACTCAAAACACGCACTCGAACCATCTAAAGAATCTCATAGATGGTACTTTCCACACTTGTATCACGAAGGAGAAGCTTGAACGTAAACACCCTTGGCTTTCCTTTGAGCATATAGGAAACCAACAATCTTGTAGCCCATCTTGCCACACCGATATCATGAACTCGAGTTCCTCCAATATATGCCATTATGGTTTCTCCCATATCTTGTGCAACTAGGGCGAGTCATCCCACCATTGCCACCTTTGATTTAGACATTTCTTCTCCCTTCCTTTGAGGCCACTAGGTAATCTTTTATCTTATTTCCAACACTGCGACACTTGAAACAACCCTCAACTTTTGCAAAACACCTCCCTTAATGTTTCTTGCCACACCCTTGGAAAGTGACAAAAGGGATTCTTTTCTTCTTGTACTTGGGAACCGGTGGACTAGTAGAAGATAGACACCACCAACTTGGGCCCTCTTAGCCATACTCTCTGTCCTCTTATCTCTTGAAGTCTATGGAGATGCAACTTGTTGATTGACTTGAGCGGTTACAATCGTGACCAATAGCCATAGAGCTTTACGAACCTATGCATTAAGACATATCACCATTTCGAAGTTGACCCCCAAGTGAGAGATGGTCACTGCCTTGCCCACCATTATGAGTAGCTTGAGGCATATTTTGAAACATAATAGTAGGCATCAGTAATAAGCCTTAGGGAACTTAGCTCTACCTCACGACATAGACCATGAAGAAGTGAAACATTCCCTAAAATGACTCATAGCCTCCTATTCATAGTTGTGGCACACTTTACAACTAGGAATAAGATTCTAATCAATACGGTGTGTTGGATTCCGAGGACCATTAACAACCTAGTGCACTGATACAAACACGACCCAAGCCTAGGGCCTAGATGTGACACGATGAATGGGAACGCAAAGGGACCCAAAAAAGCCATTTAGCATATCAATAGGCATCCTTCGCCATGAAGCAAAGCAAATAACAACAAGAGATATAATAAAAGGGAAGCAGGACTAAGACAAGTCTTTGATAATGATTAAAGAATAAAAGTGTCAAGCTTAACCATATGTATATCATAATATCCAACAACACCTCTAACATGGAATGGAGCAGGGGCCGAGACACTTTCCATGCTCACCCTCATAGTAACTAATGTTCTATATAAAAAAATATGAAAATAACAAGAGTCATAAAGATAGTGTCCTCGAACTTGAGGACTCACCAAAGCTTGCTTTAAAGGATCGTACTAGCCTCATGGAGGATTATCAAATAGTGTTCCAGTCCCTACATGGTAGTATCATGTAGGTATAGAGTATGCATTAGTAAGTTTAAATGTACTAAGTATGTAGGATGCGATGCAACAAGACATAAGCCAATACAGTCAAAATTCATACTAATAAGCAAAAGATAAGTGCAATCTTAATATTGCATGCATGATCAATGCTTGAAGTAAAACATGTTTATAAATTATTCAACTTGTATAAAATATAATACATATGTGGGAAGAGACCCTTACTAATAAAAGTAAGACCAATCAAGCTATAACTTGGAATTCCAATGATTACCCCTCATTGATAAAGAGGTGGTCTACTTGCCAAGGTAAACCATACTTCACCTTACGAGAGCTTGTCCTATTTCAGAGAAGTAACCCTTCTTGCAGGAACCTGTCCCATTTTGGGGTAGATTTTATGATAAAATGCACTAAATGGTTCGACTAGTATAGCAACGGTAAAGTATAATCCTATATTGACACATAGTTTGAGGAAATAAGTATGGACCCTTGAAGATAGTCTACTTCGATATCCAATCAATCGATGCTAAGTCTAATCGCGTTGAATACTTGAAATAATCATACTTTAATCATAACATGAATAGCTTGTAAGAACATGACTTGCATAGCTTGTAAATATGCTCAACCTCTAATTGTGAGACTAACTTGAAACATAAGAGTAGATCATAATCATAAATGAACCCTTGCTTTAACATGAATGGCTCACAAAAGGTAAAAATCTTGAAATAGGGCTTAGCTTGAAACTTGTAACATCATAGATACTTTTCATGAATTCAATACATACTTAAAAACCCTTAATCATCATATATTCACTTGACTTGTAAATCATGAAATATTTCATCAAGAACTTGAGAATTCTTGACTTGACATTTTATCAAACACTTAGTGGGTTCATGATACTAGTTCAAAATCATGAAATTCTAGAGGGAAATAAGATGAGGGAACTTAATGTAAATCAACCCTTCAACATGCAGTAAAACCCCCATGTAAGGTGCCTTAAAATCCATCATCAAATCTCATAATACATCATAGTTTCAAAGCTCAAAACATACATAGTCTTAATAGACAAAATTAATTCATGGTATAAGCTTGAAATGGATAGGTATGCATAATCAATCAATATTTTATAAAAAACCAAATATAATTTATATTCATAATCCATAATAAAATATCCACATAAGTAATACAACATGAAAATATGCAATTTTCATGAAAAGGAAGATCGGGCTCCATGAGTGAAAGGACCCAATGGATGAAACTCACATATCTCAAACTTGTGATTTCTTGAGATAAGATTGAACAGAACTTAGAGCTTGAAGAGAATCCTTGAGTTCCAAAGTTAAGCTTGAAATCCTTGAAATTTGAATGAGATATTTGGCTAAGTCTTGGAGAGGTTTTTGTGAGGGTTTTGAGTAATATAGAGTTGAAAAATGATTAAGTATGAGTGTTTTCATGCATAAGTGGACATGATGATATGACACCAATGCCCTTGGACAATACATAAAAATTAAGGTAAAATTTGTACTGGTCTCTGTCTGGTCCATGATGCGGACTAATGGCGGAGGAAATAATAACATTGATCCACGCCCAGTCCATGTTGCGGCCTGGTCGCGGATGCAGACTATTTTATGAAAATTAGAAAATATTAATTTTCACTACAAGTCCTCTAAAATTCAGGTTATACTCATTTCACACTCAATTTTGTCCCCTAATTGAGAATATAAAGTTGAATTTTCGATATCACGCATGGATTTTGAGATATATAAAAATTATAATTATGGATATTTTCAAACCACATTTTTGGGGCATTCCATGGGTCTTCATCTGTGGGTCCTCTCACTCATGGAGCCCAACCTTCTCTTCTTATGAAAACTGCATGATTTCAAGTTGTATTACGTATAGGTATCTCTTATTATGAATTATAAATATAAATTATGTTGGATTTTATCAAGTCTTGATTGATTATGCATGAATATCTATTCTAATCTCATTTCATGAGTTGATTTATATCTATTGAAGTTATGCATGATGTGAACTATGATAACTATGAACTATTGTGAATTTTGAGATGAATTTCAAGATACCCAAAAGGAGGGTATTATTACAATATTGGTGGGTTGATTTTGAATTGATTTTACTCTCTTGTTATACTCTTGAGTTGCATGATTTCAAACAAGTATCATGAACCAACCATGTGTTTGATGAAATTACATGACACAAATTCTCAAGTTGATGAGGAACTATTACATGATTTACAAGTCAGGTGATTTCATGATGATTAAGGGCTTTCAAGCATATATTAAATTCATGAAAAGTATCTATTATTTTACATGTGATAAATTGAATCCTCTTTCAAGATTTTATCCTCTTATGAGATATTCTTGTCAAATTGAAGGATCAAGTACGATTATTATTTTACCCTCATATTAAAGTTCAAGTTAAGCTCACTAGAAGAGGGCAAGCATGTAATGAGCTAATCATGTCAAGTTATCATGTCTCTTACAAATTATTCATGTTATGATTAAAGTTATGATTATTTTAAGTATTCCATAGGATTAGACTTAGCACCAATTGAGGCTTAAGATGGGAGCTCGAATCAAAGGGGTCCTTATATAAAGTCATTAATCTCTAAACTATGTGCCACCATAGGATGATATTATTTCCCTAATTAGGTTTTGTTAGTGGATCCATCTAGTTCTTGTTATCATGTTACCATGTCTGATTTACCTTGGCAGGTGGACCATACTTTGCCAGAGGGTGTCATGCCCGGTCACTTTACCCAGGGGGTGTCATGCCTTGTCACCTCACCAATGGGGTGTCATGCCTTTGATTCCAAGTAGTAGCTCACTGTTCTATGTTGTTTAAGGGCTCCTCCTTCATATGTATAATATATTATACAAGTTAAATATTTTCCATGAAAGTTTTATGACAAGCATTGATCATACATGTCATATTGAGAATACATCTGTTGCCCATAAGTATGCATTTTGAATATTATGACTTATATCTTTAATATATTGCACTCTGCATACTTAGTACATTCAAAGTACTAATGCATACTCTATGCCTATATGATATTCTCATGTAGGGACCAGAGCTCCTTTTGATCATCTACCTCCACATGGCTAGTTCGGTTCTTTGAAGAAAGTTTTGGTGAGTCCTCAACTACGAGAACAATATATACTTCATTCATTCTATGTGGAGATGACTTCATTATGTTGGATACTTATTATCGTGAGGGTGAGCTAGGGAAGTATCTTGGCCCCCGCTCCATTCTAAAGTAGAGGTATTATTGGATACTATATTTGTATATGCTATGAACTCGACTCTTCTTACGCTTTTAGGATTATCAAAGACTTTCCATAGTCCCGCTTCCCTTTTTCTTAATAATTGAATATTGTTATAGTTTTATTTTACTTCGCAACCAAGGTTGTATACATGATAGCTAAGAGGCTTGTCTGGGTTGTCTCTGGACTTCTCATTTGCCGTGTCACATCTAAGCTGTAGGCTTAGATCGTGACACTAAGTTTGATGGTGGTCGTTTCCAACAAGGACAGGGGTCATCTAAAGGTTCTTCTCAAAGGTTTGACAAAGAAAGTGTGTATAACCCCAAGGCTCAAGGTGATGTGGTAAAGGATGGTGCTATTCCTCCTAGGTTTCCCAAGTGTGGGAGAAACCGTGTTGGTGAATATCTGATAGATTTTGGTGCATGTTTTTGTTGTGGATAGATGGGCACAAGATCTTTGAGTGTCCAAATGTTATTAACAATGGTAAGGAAGTGCATCCAAAGGTTCCTGACTCAAGTAGGTGGTCCATGTGATAATTGAATCTATGCTCTACATGCAAGGAAAGAATTTGAGGAGTCTCCTGATATGGTTGCCATTATGTTAAGCCTTTGATTATGATGTGTAAGCTTTGATTGACCGCGGTGCTAATATAATTTTTGTTATTCCTTACCTCACCATAAGGGTTGATGTGTCTCCAGAAGTCTTGCTAGAATCTTATTCAGTTTACACTCCAATTGGTGAGTCAATCGTAGCCAAGACAGTTTATAGAAATTGTCCCATGTCGGATAGGCATAAAACCTTTCCATGTTATCTTCTTGAACTTGATATGATCAATTTTGATGTTATTCTTGGTATGGATGAGTTGCATGTATCTTATACTTCTATTGATTGTAGAACCCGTAGGGTCACATTCTAAGTTCCTTCTGAGTCCATCCTTGAGTGGAAGGGAACCAATTCGGTGTTTCAAGAAAAGTTTGTCTCTTATGTAAAGGCTATGAAAATAATTTCTAAAGGTAGCATGTATCATGTTTGTTATACCCCATTTTAGCCTAGGTCAAATGGTGTACAACATATTGGTGATTCCCGAATTATTTAACTTAAGGAGTCGCCATTTAATTCTTTTTAAGGTAAATTAGGATACCTATTTTTAGTAAAGTGATGCTAACATTAACTCCAATTATGGTCTTCTTAACCTATGTGATTCTAGTTAAGAGTCACAGGCTTCTGGCCCAGTTCTATCCTTGTATACCAATGTTGTATATATATTGTATATTAGTGTATACAACCCTATTTTCCACTTGTATCATATATCACTGTTGGATACCTGTATGTTGCTTCCATTTTGAAGCAATGGACTGACTTGAGGAGAAAATAGCTTGATGATGTGCAAAGGGCGTTCCAAGGGGATTCGAACGATTGTCACATGTGCAAAAAGAAGATGAAATTACATAAGCATCTATTTTTACATAAAACAAAAGATATATGCGAAGAAGTCCTAAGATACTACATTTATAGAGGCAACTGTATGGCATTTTGCTATCAAAACATGACTCCACATGCATAAATAGCCCTTTTCTAGAGCAACGAACCAGAGACAATGAGCTTAACATGAAGGTTTAATCACGACAAGTCAACACCACGATCTGAAAGGTAGTAATCTGGAAATTTTTACTACAAACTATAACCCTAAGGATTCAAACATTCTTTTCTTTTTTGGAAGTAGAATATACATATTTATATATCTATATATATGTGAAGCAGCCCCTTTCAGAGAGCAAAGATAATGTTTATATAGGGGTAAAAATAGAGTTGAAATTGGGGTCAAAATAGGAAATTTGAACGAAATTCAATTGAATTTCAAATTCCCTAAATCAAAATCCATTCAGCGAGTGAATATGCCGAAGAATCTTCAATGGAACCTCGACCTAAGCCATTGATTTTGAGGCAAGGACAATTATGGAACGTGACTGAGACACCTGGATGTTCAAGGATGTCCTCATGTGGACACATGCTGTCATTTAGGGGATGGTCAAATTTCACAATTCAATTCTAGGTCCTAGATATGACATGGCAAATTAGGAACCCGAAGAGACCCCAAACAAGCCTCTTAACATATCATTCACACAACCTTGGTTAAGGAAGCAAAATAAGACAACAACAAGTAACAAAAGAGAGTTTAAGGGAAATGGTACTTGGGACATCCATCTCATCATCAACATAAAAGAACATAAAGGGAAATAAGGAACTAAGAGAAATCTTTCATAATAACGTAAATAAAATAGGAGTCAAGCTCAATATATGAAATCCATATCCAACAATAACTCTACTTTAGATGGAGCAGGGACCAAGGACATTTTTTTGGCTCACGCTCAAAGATATGTATTCAAAATATTAGACAAGTCTTAATAAAATTATGAAAGTAAAATGGGTCCTCGGAGTGTAGGACTCACCTGTAGTAGCCTTCAAGAATCCGTCTAGCCACATGGAGGAAGAGGATCAATAGGAGCTCCGATCCCTACATGATGATATCATGTAGGAATAGAATATGAGTTAGTACTTGGAGTATACTAAATATGCAGGGTGCAATGCAACAATGACATAAGCCATAATAATCAAGATGCATAATCATAATTAATAGATATAATCTCAATATTATATGTATGATCAATGCTTGAGTTAAAACATGCATGTAGATAATCAACTTGTATGACATAACATACATATATGGGAGGAGACCTTAACCGACATATAAAACCAAGCGAGCTACTACTTGGAATCCCGATGCATATCACCCCACCAGAGAAGGTGTGGTCTTGTTGCCAAGGTAAACCATACTTGACCCGACATTATGTGTAACTTGTCCAAGATGGATCCACTAGTAAATTCATTTTAGGAAATATAATATAATCCTATGGTGTCACATAGTTTAGAGACCAATACTTTATATAAGGCCCCCTAGAGTCGAGCCCTCACCATAAATCTCAATCGATGCTAAGTCTTGAAATAATCATAAATTTAGTCATCACATGAATAACTTGTAAAGACATGAAAACTTGGCATGAGTAGCTCATTCGCATACTTGACCCCTACATGGGCATATGCCTTGTACTAGAGGGTAAAATAATGCATAGACTTGACCCCTTCTAGTAGGCATTGCATTTCACATGAGGGTAGAGATTGTAACATGCTTGTCCCATTCTAGTGAGCTTAGTTTATATATGAGGGTAAATAGATATCATGCTTGTCCCCTCATATAGATATTATTCACCCATAAGAGGGTAGGAACATAAAATAAGGGTTCAACATAATTCTTGTAAATCATAGAATCTTTTCGTGAGTTTAATACATGCGCGGGAGCCCATAACTTATCATATCATGCTTGTCTTGCAAATCATACAATAGTCGTTCATGAACATAAGAATACTTGTCATGTGAATTAGTCAAACATGGTGGGTGTATGCACATATGCAATTCAAAAGTATAGAATATGAAAGAGTAAAATCAATTCATTTTAAAATCATTCTAATCAACCCACTAACATTGTAGGAAATCCCCATCTTGGGTGTTATGAAAACTACTCAAAAATCCATAATCTTTCCAAGTCTTTCAAGATATCATGGTATATAAAGCTTTAGCATTATTAACATAATATAATCTCATTTCTTGATAGAATATCATGCATCAATAGTCCAATAATCAACTATTCCAACATATTTCAGGCATAGGAGTAATAATAGTAAAAACCCCTAAGAAATTCAACCTTGAAATCATGAAATTTCATAAAAAAGAGAGAATTGGGATCCATGGGTGAAAGGACTCATGGATGAATAACCACATACCTAAACCTTGGAATTTCTTGAAGAAAATTGGAGGAGAACTTGAGGCTTGAGTTTGGTTCTTAAAATCCCAAGCAAGTTCTTGAGATTCTTGGGATTGAATGAAGGATTTGATGACGAATTGGGAGGATTTTTAGAGTCTTGATGAGAAATTTATGGCATGGAATGGTTGAAAAGATGAAAGATTCCCGTTTAAATGGACATTGGGTATAACCTAATGCCCTTGGACGAAGCTAAAAAAGTTATGAAAATTTTGCGCTGGTCTGCGCCATAGGCGCGACGCAGACCAAACGTAGAGGATAAATTTGCATTGAGTTGTGCCCTTGGCACAGTGCGGTGCCATTGTGAATGCACACTATTTCTGGTTCCCATTGCGAAAATAATTTTTTGCTACGGGTCTTCTAAAAATTGAGGGCTACTCTTTCTCTGCACAATTTTGCTCCCTAAACAAGAATATGAAGTTAGTTTTTTAAAATCATATACAAATTTTGAAATATTCAAGAATTACACGATAAAATATTTTAGAAGCACATGAGGGATGTTACACCAAAGGAGCTGTACACTAGGTTCGCTGCTGTTCACAATAATCTGGTCGCTAGTCAAGGTGTCATTTTGTGAGAAGGAAAGGGGAATGACACATGAAAGGGAAAAAAAATTGTGAACGAGAAAAGGAAATAAAGAAAAGGGGCACGTGGGCTTTTTACATACATGTAAGTATGTATTATTGCTGATTTGTTGAATTAAGAGAGAAATTGGGCAGAGTCTTTGTGGAAATTGGGCCAAAATTGATTAAAAATAATGATCTGTGAAATGGGTTAAAAGGGTTAGGGATTTTAAATTGGGATTTGGCCATTCAAAAATGCAATTACGGCGGATTTTGAATTTAAAAAGTAGTCAAATTGAATTAATTAAGTTAATTCTACCTATAAAACAAATTAATATAAATCAATTAAAGAGCTTCTTAAATTAAGGAAGTGAAATAATTAATTTAACTATTTACTAATTAAATCTTAAATAGTTTATCATTAATCTAAGATAATTGACAAAAACTAAAATCTTTTTTGAAATGATTTTGAAAATATGAGAAAGTAACATGTAATTATATATGTGAAAATATGTGGTAATATGTATAATATCTATATCTATATCTATATCTATATATCTATTTATCTATCTATCTATCTATCTATCTATCTATCTATCTATCTATCTATATATATATATATAGACGCACACACACTTGTGTATACATGTACATATATAATTCAAAAATTGAAAGATTAACACAAGAAATGACTTAAAATATTTTTGAGTTTTCCAAAACTGATTATTTCAAAATTCTCAAATGATTGAGGGAGCTCGATAATTAATTGTAATGGAGATGTTAAAAAATAGATGTCAACAATGTTCTCCGAGTCATGGATGTTGAGTCCAACGTGCCTACTCTTGCTTCGGTTCCTCTAGTTAATGAGTTCCCCGATGTCTTCTCTAATGATTTACTCATTATTCTTTCCGAAAGAGAAATTTACTTTGGCATTGATCTTTTACTTGACACCCAACATATTTATATACTTCTATATCGAGTGTCCATTGTGAATTGAAAGAATTGATGGAACAATTGTGGGACTTTCTTGATAAAGGGTTCATAAGGCTACTGTGTCTCTATGAGGTGCTCCCATATTATTTGTAAGGAAGAACGATGATTCACTTTGGATGTGTGTGAATTATCATCAATCGAATAAGGTGACTAATAAAACCAAGTATCTAGTACTGAGGATTGATAATCTATTAGACCAATTACAAGGTGCAAGTTGCTTCTCTAAGATTGATCTTCAGTTTTGACATCACCAATTGAGGGTAAAGGAAGATGACATTCTAATGATGACATTTAGAACTCGGTATGGTTATTTTTAATTCTTGGTTATGTCATTTGGACTAACAAATGCTTCCGCCACTTTTATGAATTTTGATGAATAGGATCTTCAAAACATATTTTGATATGTTTGAGGTTGTGTTTATAGATCATATATTGGTCTATTCAGATGATGTAAAAGTGCTTGAGAATCATTTGAGGATTGTGTTGCAAACATTAAGAGATAGACAACTTTTTGCCAAGTTTAGCAAGTGTGAGTTTTGACTATGGGAGATGGCCTTTCTTGGCCATATTATTTGGGGTGATGGTATTATAGTTGATCCAACAAAGATGGAGGTGGTGAAGAATTGACCTCCAATTGTTGGAAAGCAATTGCACAATGCAATTTAAAATATTTAAAAGTATTTATGTAGTGCATTTGAATATATTTGGAAAGCATTTGTGCAAGCACTTGCATATGTTGGAAAGTGTTTGTGCAATGCAGTTAAAATATTTGAAAACATTTGTGCAGTGCATTTGAACATATTTAAAACATTTATGTAGTGCATTTGCATATGTTGAAAAAAATTGTGTAATGCAGCTAAAAATATCTAAAGCATTTGTATAATGCATTTGAACAAAAAGAAGAGCAGTTGTGTAGTGGAATTAACTATTCAAAAATATTCATGCAGTGCATTTTTAAAATATTTAAAAATAAATGTATTAAAAGATATCTAAAATATTTGTTCAAAATATTCAAAAGCATCTGTGCAGAGCAAGTGATAGTTTTGTAAATAATGTAAATCAGTCGACGTATAGTGCTTTCAAGGTTGTAAACATCGCGACTTCTTATTTTCTACTAATTTTGACAAGCTTGCACTCAAATAAAAATTATAATTTGGGGTGAAGGTTGATTTGCATTGACCTTAGAGCTTTGGATCTTCAAAGTTCTTCTTTAACCTTCATTTGAACTGGTTGTCCTCATCCAATCTAAATCTTGGATAATTAATTACAAAAATATTTAATTAAAAAATTATATATTTAAAAATAAGATTTTAAAAAAATATAAATGCGTGTAGTAGCAAAGACTTTCTGCCAAACTTTAGACCATGACATGTTGTGAAATAATGTAAATATCCTTTTTGAAAATATCTTCTCCCTGATGATCCGATTGTCCATATACCCTTTCAATTCTCTTGATGTGCTCTTGCAATGAAGCCCTTAAAATTATCCCTATTGTGGTGAAATAAAGATACTGATATTCTGTTAAGATGAGACCAAGCCCTATAAAGTCTACCTACGTTGCCATCAAGAATAATTTTAATAAATTTCTCAAAAAATTAAAAATAAAGAGTCGAACCATCAACGGATTGCCTATTTATCCTAAAGGAATCAGGCCATATATAGTTCCTTACATAAGAATAAAAGGGGAAATTTTTTCTAATAAAGTGATCAAAGCCGGTGTAGGCCGCCTACGTATCCCACAGAGGGAATCACGTGAAGACGTAGTTCAAAGTACACACAATTGAAATTTTTGAAAAGTTACTTTACTACTAAGACACCAAACCTGATATGGGTTTCATATGTATCCCACCTAGGGAATCAAGTCGGAATGTAGTTCTCAGTATATAACAAATAACATAACATAAAATAAGATAAAAACTTATAAACATAGTATCTCTTACTTTTGGCCATATATCACCAACCATTTTTGCTAGACTCAATGCTTCTCCGATGCGTACTCGGTCAACCATGTAAGGTCCTTGCTAATTGGGTGTAAACTATCCTTTAGATTCATTTTGGTATAGGAATATTCACTTCAATATTAACTATCCCAATTTAAACTGCCTTAGTTTCACCTTTTCGTTCAAATCTTTGGCCTTCCTATGTTGGTAAACTTGACCGTAACAAACATCATTCATTCTCTTTTCATCAATGAGCATCAATTTATCATATCGACTTTATGTCCATTTTTCCTCACTTACCTCAGCTTCTTTGATAATCCCCAGACATAGAATCTCAACCTCCATTAGTAGTATTGCTTCAGTTTCATAAGCCAAAAGATAGGGCGTTACCCTAGTTAAAGTCCTAATAGTGGTGCGGTAGCTAAGGTGAGTAAATGGTGAATTCTCATGGTAATGCTTGTAATTATAAATCATCTTCCTCAATATTCTTTTGATGTTTTTCTTGGTTGCTTCAACTGCTCCATTTATCTGAGGCCAGTAAGGACTGAAATTGTGGTGAGTAATTTTAAACTTCTCACAAATGTCTTGCATCAGTACACTATTCAAATTAGCACCATTGTTTGTTATAATTGATTTAGGAATTCTAAACCTGCAAATAATACTATTATGGACAAAATATGCGACCACCTTCTTCATCATAAACTTGTATGAAGACCTTTTTACTCATTTTGTGAAGTAACCAATATCTACCAAAATGAACCTATGTCCATTTTATGTAGCTGGCTCAGTAAGACTGATGACATCCATGCCCCAAGCTGCAAATGAAAAAGGAGAACTAATCACGTGGAGCTTATTTAGTGGAATATGAATCAGATCACCATGATGTGACATTGATAACCTTTTCCTACAAAACAAATGTAGTTTGTTTCCATGGTCATCCAAAAATATCCTGCTCCTAGAACCTTCTTTGGCAAAGTAAAACCATCTGTGTGTGGCTGACATGTACTCCCATTTATTTCTTCAATCAACTTGCTCACCTCTTGAGAGTCAACACATATTAGTAATCCCAAATTTGGAGTTTTATTATAAAGAATTTCTACACTTCGAAAGAAGTGATTTGCAAGTCTTTTGTCGTGCCTCGGGAGGGTTCCCTAGACGTGGTCGACACTCAGATACTGTTGCTAGTTTTCAAGTGAACCACTTGGCCTTATTGCATTAATTCAATCAACATTTGTCATATCAGTAGAAGACTAAAGACAATAAAATATGGACAATCTCAATTAAAGTAATCAAATAAAATAGTAGGACTAGTATGAAAGAAACTATTAAGACAATATCCAAGTTATCAATCTCAAATCTCGTCTATGGAGCATCTATGTAAGTTGTCTAAATAGTACCACAACAGACCCCTGGATACCTCAAATCAAAATAAACAAGTCTAAAAACCTGACTATAAAGCTAGATGAAGTAGTATGCATCCCCAAAACTCGAGGAGGGCTTACGAATCAGCTGAAATAAGGAGAAGATCTTTAATGGAACGCCTGTTGACGATCTCCAGTACCTGTCTCTTCATCATGAAAAGATGCAAGCCCTAATGGATGTTAGTATATGGAATGTATGAATATGTGAAATAGCTGATTATAGGTAGAATAACAATAACTTAGAAATGCTCAATCAAGATGTAAATATTTATCTAAAGCAAGAATAAATAGTAGATGAGGATTAATCAATATAATCCAATCCAATCCAATCAGAATACTATATTGAACCAATCTGGGAGTTTCTCTTATCCAAAATAATCATTTATGAGCTAGTGATCATATACCAATATACTTTATGTTGCTATAATCATTCAATACTTATTAGGGTAAAGAACGAATTGATCCATAATGGATCCAATTAACCAAGTCACCTATTATTTTAGGGACCTATCAAGAGGGATATCTGACTTAACAGGTTCAATATTATCCTACACTTAGCAACATAGTTATTGAGGTTGAGTTAGATTTACTCTTACTCAATTCAATACTCGATACTCCTCCCAAGACTCAATGCTCATAAGATAATTATTCTCAATCAACTCGTCTCATTAGACATTTGTCAACTAAATTCATCATATCAACTCAACTCTTTGGTAACATTCTTTTAAGGTGCTCTTAACTTATAGATACTTTATGATGCATCATTCTAACTCATAAAATTTAGGAGAACAAAAGTAGAGTTAAAGTACTTAGGAATTCCATAGGCTCTTTAGGCTCAAATTATATTCATGCATGCTCATTTAAATGAAATATGTAAATTAATAAGAATTCATGCTAGGGTTCATGTAATATGGCAAAATCATCTATTTCAAGTATTTAATTTATAAAAATAGTAATTCATGCAAGAATATGAAGAAATACATTAGGATTTAAGGAAACCTTTCGAGAAAACATCCATAAAAAACTCAATTCATTCACAACTCCATCACTTGGGTTATGGGTAACATGGAAGAACAAAATTCATGTTCTAGTTAGCCTTACATACTTGGAAATTCTAAAGAATAGTCAACTCTAAGAGAATCTCTACTCACGTGCTTCAAACCCTAGCTTTCTCCACTTCCTTGATGATCTCCAAAATTTCTAAGTATTTTTGAAGAGTAATACCCTTAGGGTATTGATAAGGGTCTAAAATAAGTCTAAGACATCATAGGTTTTATCTAAAAATAATGGAAAAATCAAAACTACACTTCTGAAAAACCATCAAAAATAATTCACGAAACACTTTCTATGGCCTGTGAAATAAGTTACGTGTTGTGGTCCTCTCTCATGAAAGATAGATAAAAATTTGAATTTCTATTCTACGATTTACAGATGGGCCAGGGAATTTGTTTTATGTTGTATTCCCTCTCGCAGAAATTAGGCCAAAATTATGAATTTCTTGATCTCATTCTACGACTTGTCAGAAGGGTTATGGAATAGGTTACAGGTCGTGTTCCATCTTGTAGATCCCCCTCTATACTTAGCCAATACTTTTCAACTATGCTACACCTTTTTACAACCTGATCAATGGGCCATACACCAAACCAGGAATCGTAAAACCCCTCTTGTAGAACCAGGTCTAAGGATCTACTTTACTTTGAAAATGCTCTGATACCAAACTCTAGTTCGACTCCGAGGATCTATCAAACTAGTGCTCTGATATCAAGTTTGTCATGATCAAAAACTAGAATCTAGATGTGATACGGCACAAGGGAAGCCCGAAGCGACCCCAAGCAAGACTCATAAAGCATCATTACATATCATTTGTCGTGAAAGCAACAAATCAAGCATCAGAGATAATAGAATAAGAAAATGAGGCTAGGGGAAAAACTTGCACAATATCATCGTCAAAAGACAAGAGTTAATCTCATATCATAGATACTTAACATGTCTAACAAATATCTCTAATACATAGATAAGAGCGGAGTCCAAGCCAAAGTAACCGGGCTCACCCTCATAGTCAAAATAAACAACAAAGGTGAATATCTCAATACATAATAGAAAAACCATAGACTAGATTGCCAAAGTAGAGGACTCACCAACTAGCTTGAATACCACTAAACTTGCCACGTGGAGAAGGATGATCAACTTGGGCATCGATTCCTACATGGTGACATCATGTAGATATAGAGTATGCGTTAGTACATTTGGATATACTAAGTATGTAGGATTCAGTGGAACAATAGATAGACATCATAGTCAAAATACATAATATTAAGCAATAGGCATAATATACAATATGACATGTATGATGAATTCTTAAGTAAAATATGCTTAAGTAACTCATGCTCATATAAAATATCATATGTGTAGAAGAAACCAAGCTAGTTATTTAAGGTATAAACCCCTTGGTGGTTGTGTGGTATAAACCCCTTACATGGTTGATGGTAATCACAACTCACCAACACGGTGACGAAGTATAAACCCTTCACATGGTTGATGAGTATAAACCCCCAACATAGTTACCCGGGCTCTTGTCCCCCCTACCACCGAATTGGGTATCGTCTAAAGTAACACTATATATAGAGTATATCATATACATAAACTCATTTCATCATTATATAGCTAATCATATGATACCTCATACTTTGGACCTTCAACTCCTCAAGAAACCACATCCGGACATTTTATCAAATACTTAGAAGGTGTGTAATTCTAGTACAAAATCATGAAATATAAAGATGTAATCATGCAAGAAAATCCATTAAAAACCATGGATAGTAAAACCCCTCTTGTAGAACCAGATTCATTCAACTACCTCTCATAATTAAGTTGGTTGGAACAGAAAATTTCAGATCCTTATTGTTGAGTTACATTCAGATAAAGTATTCAGAAAGCAAAGAAACTACACTGGGCTTGAATGTAACCAACTAGTGCACTTAAGTTTATTAATCCAAAACAATGCACTCTTATTCATATGAATCATGCGTTTGAGCTAGAGCAAGACAAGATGTATTTTCAAACTCTGTTCCCTAAATCATTCTTCAGATGTTATTCTTGAGAGGAAAGTTAAGTTATGCCTCTAAATACATTGTAGTATCCTCTCCCCTTCAGAGAATATAATTGATGGTCTTTGTAAACCATATGTGGTAGAATGATCCTAAAGCTAGAAAGATGTAAAAATCATGAAGAGTAGGAATAGTTACTTCTTGAAGTTAGTAGCTAAGCGTCATGTGGTGATAAGTCGAGTTTCGTATAAATTTTGATTAAAGAGTAGTAAGTATCGTCTAGATTCTATGATAAGGTACAGAAAGAGTTAGTTTATATGAGATGGTACACACTCGAAAATGAAAGGAGTTGGTATTGAAGTAGCATTGTGTTAGTAATGATAAGTATATGTCTTGAATATAAGAACAAAGGGCATAAAGTAATAGATCTAAATTAGGCTCACGATTTTGAAAGGAGAGTCATATGACATTTATAAAATTATGAGCTTAGACAGGTAAGGAGGTATAATAGATGAGTGGATATTATCTTAACTTATAAAAGAGAGTGTGATGATCGACTATACATAGTTGGACCATCATATAAAGATTTATTTCTTATCATGAGATTTAGTGATCTAACATTTCTTATCTAGTAGTTTTGAGTTAGTATAGAATATATATACATATGAGAAGTGTGGATGTACATGTTTAGTATTAAACTTAAGCTTGAACTTTAAGTGAGTATCATGAAAAGTGGGGACAACAAGATGAGAGTAACATTATTAATTGGAGATTTGGTCAGCAGAATTGACATAACATTAGTTAGATATTAGGATATTGACTTGAAAGAAGTGTGTGGTTATGAGTATGGAAAATGTCACCCTTAGATGAAAATAGTGAATTGAGGCTAAGACATTAGGTAAGAAAAGGGGGCTAAGATGTATATCCAAGGTAGTCAATAACAGTGATAGGCTTTAAGTTTATGAGCTACAAGGGTACCTAGATAGTACATTGAGATGTTAGTATAGAGTAGGCAAATGTAGACTTTCTCTACTACCCTTAAGAGTTCGGTCAAAGCAGGATAGCTATAGATAATAAGGAATCTCCCATTATAGTCCAAGTTTTCTTTGGTCAAATGCATAGGAACATAGAAGATGACTTTTAGCAGACTAAAAATGTACAGGTTAGATCATAAGAGTCACAGAAGGTAGTTTTGATATCAATAAGAGCAATACACAAAGATTCAAGCACATATTATCGATACATAACATGTCTAACAAATACCTCTAATATATATATAAGAGTGGGGTCTAAGACAAAAAAACCAGACTTACCCTCATAGTCAAAATGGAACATAAAGAAGAACGTTTCAATACATAATACCAACAACATAGACTAAAGTCCTCGAAATGGAAGACTCACTAACTAGCTTAAGTAGTATCGAACTAGCCATATGAAAAAGGAGAATGATCAACTTCGGCACTGGTTCATACATGATGATATCATGTAGTCAATAATATGTGTTAGTGTGATTGAATGTACTAAGTATGTAGGATACAATGCAACAAGAGATAGACATCATAATCAAAATGCATACAATGGAGAATAGGAATAATATATCAGCATGGCATGTATGATTAATGCATAAGGAAAACATGCTTAAGTAACTCATGCTCATATAGGATATCACATGTGTAGAAGAGACCAAGCTAGATTTTCAAAGTACAAACCCCTTGGTTGGTTAGTGATGATTTCACCCATCACCCTAATGTGTGAGGTACAAACCCCTCTTCTAGGTTAGTGATCATAGCACCCATCACCCTAGTGTGTGAGGTACTAACACCTCATCTATGTGAGTCATTATCACACTTATCAACCAAGTGTGTGATGTACGAACCCCTCATCTAGGATAGTGGCAATCTTGCCTACCACCCTTGTGTTTGAGATATTAACCCCTCAACTAGGTTACTCGGATCGGGCATGGTCTGATGAAATACTTTATATAGAGTATATCATATACATAAGATCATTTCATCATCATATGTCAATCATATCATATATCATGCTTTAGAATTGAACACCTTGTATCACCTCCTCATACATCGCAAAGAGTTGCCATAGTGGAGCATCATCATTGATATATTATTGAAACCGCCAAACTATATATACATGAGGCATAATTGCATTCAATATTTTGGTCATTTTCTTGTGAACATCCATCTATCTTCTTAATCAACTGCCTATATAAATTTTAAATAACACATCTCCCTATGAAAAATTGTTTGGTTTCATACCTAAATAAGATTCTCTTAGAACTTTTGGTTGTCTTTGTACCCATGGCTTAAGCCTTACACCACCCATAAACTTGAGCCTAGGTCCACTCCATGTGTTTATCTCAACTTCTCCATGATTCATTATGCACATCAATATTTGGATCCCATTCACTCTAAATTTTATATCTCACGTGATGTAAAATTTTTTGAAAATGTTTTCCCCTTTCACAAAATGTTCTCCCATATTCACAATAAGTCTTTTATGCTCACGTGGGACATTGTTGACAACCCTGGTAACTCTCAAACTCAAACTCTTTCCCTTGTTCTTTCTCAACTTTATTTACTTCTTCCTATTCGAGAGACTCCTACTAGTGGTCGAGCTTGTAAGTCCCCCTCCTTTAGATAGAATTAGGTGAATCCCACGGGTTCAGGTACAAAGGTCAGTTGGTTGCCAAATGATTCCTTCAGTGTCCAAGTCTTGACTATTATTATACGTTTAGTCCAGTTGTCAAGCCTATGACCATTCGTTTTATTCTTTAACTTGCAGTTCATCACAACTGGGTTTTACATCAATTGGATATACATAATGCATTTTTACAAGGCACACTTTAAGAATAGTTTTTCATGAAACAACCATATGGATTTGAGAAAGTATCTCATCTCATGCATGTTTATCGGTCGTGTAAGGCTATTTATGGTCTCAAGCAAGCACCTTGTGCTTAGTACAATGGTCTGACATCCTATCCTTTCTATTTGCAATTTATTGTGTTTCACTTAGATGCACTTATTCTCCATTTTTTCTATCTAGATAACATCATCCTTACTAGAAACAATTCTTTAGTGGTTCATTAAGTTATCTCTTCCTTGGCTTCCCGTTTTTTCACTTAATGATCTTGGCCCTTTATCCTACTTTCTTGGAGTTGAGGTTCATCGAGATGGTGATGGAATCTTGCTCTCTCAAGCAATGTATGTCTTAGATCTTCTTCATGACCTTTTGATGCAAGACTACAAGGGTGTTTCCATGCCCATGATTTCTTCTCAAAGTCTTTAACAAAATGATTCTGATGATGCCACTCAGTATAGAAAAGTCTTTGGAAAGTTGCAATACTTGTCCTTTACAAGACTCGACGTTTCTTACTTAGTGAATAAGTTGTCTCAGTTTATGCATACCCCATCTGAAGCTCACTGGAAATTGTTAAATGCCTCATTTGATATCTCAAAAGCACTAAAAATTATGGCTTTTGAATTTTTCCAAGTACCAGTCTTACTCTCTCTGTGTTCTTTGATGACGACTGGGCTGGAAACCTCAATAATCGAAGTTCCACCCAGTTTATATTATTTTTCTTGGCCTTAATCCAGTTAGTTGGTAATTAAAAAAATAGTGTAACATTGCTCACTCTTCCACCAAAGCAGAGTACCATGTTCTTGCTAGTGCCATTGAAGATACGACATTGGTGAAAAATCTTCTCGAGGAACTCTACGTCAAAGTGCTCCCACCACCTACAATTTTTAGGATAGCCTTAGTGTCACCTACTTATGTAAGAACAATAATCTTCATAGCCTCATGAAGCATACAACGATTTGTCAGCATCTAATCCACTTTTGAGGATCTCATTTGCAGGAACAAATCAAAAAGGAAATATGACCCTTGGAGCTGCTGCAAAAAGGAAACCAAGGTTGATCTCAAGGAAACAAATCCCCTATCAAGGTTGATCTCAAGGAAACAAATCCCCTATCACACTCAATATTGAAGGAAAGGCATCTAGCCTAATGAAGTGGATATCCTGGTACACAGTCAAAGGAAGCACTACAAAAGGAAGGAATAATGATAGCATTGCAAACGAAAAGAAGATTTATCAAATTAGAAGGATCGCTGCAGAAGAAGGAAAAATATCCAAAATAATTGGATACATCCCCAACTAGGATTCCCCCCTTTATCCTTGATTGGGAGAAATCCCGTGTGTCAAAGAAGTACCTAACGACTAGTTTGAAAGCATCTTATATTAGCCTTCATTCTTAGATAGTTTTGGTTGTACTTTTGAGAAAATAATAGTCACGACCCAAGCCTAGGGCCTAGATGTGACATGGTGCATGGGGAATTTGAAGGAACCACAAGCAAGTCTCTTAACATATCATTACACATCGTTGGTCATGAAAGCAATAGGATAATAATAAAAGAGTAGAAATAAGGAAACATAAGGCTAAGGGACATCTTTCGTATCATAAAACATCATAGAGTCAAATAGAGTTAGGGCTCATAATATCATTACATAACGTGTCTAACAACTCCTCTAAACATAGACCTTAGCAGGGGCTAAGACAAGCAATTAGGCTCACCCTTGTAGTCAAGAATAAAATAAAAGGGAAGAGAGTCTTTACATATAGCATAAGATCAAAGACATTGTTTACAAAGTTGAGGACTCACCACTTGCTTAGTAGAGAAAATGTACCCGCCATGTGGAGGAGGAAGATGATCAAGTGGAGCTCCGGTACTTACACGATGACATCATGTAGGCATAGAGTATACATTAGTATATTTAAATGTACTAAGTATATGGGATGCAATGTAACAAGAGATAGGCAATAAATTAGAAATATATATTTTGGCAATAAATGAGCATATATCCATAAGGCATGCATGAATGATGCTTATAGTAAATCATGCTTACATAGGACATTCTACATGTGTAGAAAGAGATAATCAATAGTAAACAAGGCCTATGACCTCCTTGAAGAGGCGATTGAGGTATAAACTCCTCAACATGGTTGTACGTGCTTACTACCTCCCGAACGAGACAATTGAGGTACAAACCTCTCAACATGGTTGCACGGGACTACTATCTCCAAAGCAAGGAAATTGAGAAATGAACTCCCCCAACATGGTTGTATGGGCCTACTACCTCCAAAGTGAGGCAATTAAGGTATATAGCCCCCAACATGGTAGTTCGAGGCATACCTCTTGAGCGATGTAATTAATTAACTTCCAAAGCTATTGATAGTTTTGATTAAATTAACATATTTATACCATCCTTTAATCATCATAAAGTTATATATGTCATAGGTCATGCAGTTGAATATCAATGGATCAAGAACCCTAAAACGGACATTTTGTCAAACACTTGGTGGGTGTGGAATGCTAGTGTAAAATCATACAATTAAAGAGTGAAATTATGCAAGAAATCTTGAAGTAAATCATCCAACCAATACTTGGTAACACCATCATACAATATACATCAAAACCCTTTCTCAAATCTTAAGATAAATCAAAGATTCATATCTCAAAATATGCTAAGACAGTCATTTTAACAAAATACTAACATAGTTCATAGTCAAATTCATACTAGAAGACCCATAAGTAAAATTCAACTTAAAAATATCAAATTTGTGTAAAAAGGATGCTTGGGCACCATGGATGAAAGGACTAATGGTTGAATACATACCTTGACTTTGGAAAATTCTTGATGAAGATTGAAAATGGAAACTTGAAGCTTAAGGGAAATCCTTAAGATTCAGATGAGTTTTGGGACTTGAAATTTGGGGTGAAATATTTTTCTAAGTATTTGGGAGAGTATTAGGGAATGTCTTATATGATATGAAGGTGAAATATGACTAAGTATAGGTAATTTTACACATGGGATAGCTTAGGCCTAAGACACAAAAGCCTTGGACCGAGGTAAAAATCACTGGCAACAAAATACACTTCTCTGCGCCTAGTCTATGGTGCGGACCTATCACAGAGTGCATTTTTACATTGGTTTGCAATGGGTATGTATCACGGTACTAATGCAGATTGCCACTGCTTTGTGCAAATGTAGAAAAATCAAATTTTACTACAATTTCTCTAAAATTGGGGTTAGACTCATCTCCCAATCAATTTTACCCATTATCAAGAATATGAAGTTGAATTTTTGATATCACGCACGAATTTTGAGATATAGGGAAATTATGATTCCGAGCACTTTCGAGACACATTTTTGGGCACTTTTTGGGGTTGCTTCAATATATCTCCTTTGTTAACATTCATCCAAAAATGTTAAAGAAATTTATTAAGAGAAGTAATCTTGAAGAAATCAGCCCCAACAAGAATGCATCAGTACAAATAAGAATGCATGCAAATGACAAAGGGGTTGAAACTTAAGACTTGAAATCACATAGGGGACTTAAAGTTAGTACCTTGGGCTTGAGTAGAATGGAAGAGATAAGGATATCATTTTTGCATGTCTGCTTCAGCTTCCCATGTAGAACTTTCAATTTTTTGGTTCCTCCAAAGGACCTTAACGGAAGCAACATCCTTGTTCGTCAACCTCTTCACTTGTCCATCCAAGATATCTATTGGAGCTTCTTCATATGTCAAGTTGTCTTCAACATCAGCCAGAACATCAAGAGGCACAATAGAATTAGGGTCACCCACACATTTTCTCAACATAGACACATGAAAGACTGGATAAGCCAATTCCATTTTACTAGGCAACTCCGACTCATAGGCTACCTTACTTATCCTCCTCATCACCCTATAAGGACCCACATATCTTGGACTTAGTTTACCCTTCTTACCAAATCGAACCACACCCTTCATGGGTGATACCTTTAAATAGACCCAATCACTAACTTTAAATTTAAGCTCCCTTCTCCTCCCATCGGCATAGGACTTTTGACGACTTTGGGATGTGTTTAACTTTTCTCTAATCAATCTTACCTTCTCCATAGAATCCCTAACCAGAATTGGGTACAACAAAGCCATTTATCCCACTCCAAACAATCTAATCGGTGATATACTATGCCTTCCAAAGAGGGCCTCAAAAGGAGCCATGCCAATACTAGAATGATAGCTATTGTTATAAGCAAACTCAATCAATGGAAGATAATCATCCCAACTACCCTTAAAATCAAAAACATAAGCCCTAAGCATATCGTCAAGAGTTTATAAAGTTCTTTAGGCTTGGGCATCCATTTGAGGATGGAAGGCCATACTAAGCTTTACCTTGGTTCCAATACCACTTTGGAATAACCTCCAAAAGTGTGAAGTGAATTGAGAACCATGATCTGATTGTATAGACAAAAGCACCCCATGCAATCTCACCAACTCATGAATATATAATTTAGCATAGTTTGCGGCCACATAAGTAGTCTTAACTGGTAAGAAATGAGCCGACATTGTCATTCTATCAACCACAACCCAAATAGAATCAAAACCTTTTCAAGTCTTAGGAAATCCAACCACAAAGTCCATGTTAGTCTCCTCCCACTTCCAAGTAGGAATCTCTATTTCTTGGGTTAGGCTACCTGGCCTTTGGTTTTTGATTTTGACTTGTTGGCAACTATGACAATCAGATACAAATTTGGAAATGTCTTTTTCCATATCTCCTCACCAAAACACATCCCTCAAATACCTATACATCTCTGTAGAACTAGAGTGAATAGAGTAGGAAGAATTATGAGCCTCATCAAGAATCTTCTTTCTCAAATCATCAACATATGGAACACACAACCTACCTTGGTACCTAAGGGCACCATCTCCCCCTTGGGAGAAACCTCGACCTTGCTCTCTTTCACCAAGGTTTTCAATTCTAACAAGGAGGTTTCATGATCTTGCTTTGATTTTACTCATCAACCAAGGAAGACTTTGAACCATCAACAACCATAATGCCACCATTATCAACCTCTTTTAAGCTAACCCCTAATGTGCCTATTAATGAATATGATTGATCTGGTCTTCTATGTATCTATGTTGAGAAAGTGTGTGGGTGACCCAAGTACTATTGTACCTTTGGATGTTATGGGTGTAGTATAAGATAATTTGGCTTATGAGGAAGTTCCAGTAGAAATCATAGATAGACAAGTGAAGAGGTTGAGAAACAAGGATGTAGCTTCTTCAAAGTTCTTTAGAGGAATCAATAAGATGAAAGTGCCACATAGGAAGGAAAGGCAGACATGAGAAAATGATATCAATATCTCTTCCACTCTACTCAAGCCTAAGGTACTAATTTAAGGCCCCTACATGAGTTCTGTCTTAAGTTTCAGTCCTTATCTCATTTGCATGTATTCATGTCTATGCTGACAAGTGTATGGTGATTTTTGACATTCGTGTTAAGGGTTTTGAAAATGATGTTTAAGTGTATTTGTTGCATTCATGATTACTTCTCTTATGTACACTTCTTTGGCATTGAAAGACAAATGTTTTCAAAGGGGGGGAGATATTGAATCGCCCTAAAAATGCTCAAAAATATACCTCAAAAATGTAAAAAATCATAATTTTCATATATCTCAAAATCCATATATGATATCAATATTCTAACTTCATATTACAAATCAGGATGCTAAATTAAATAGGAAATAGGTATAAGGCCAATTTAGAGCACCCATAGCAAAAATTAAATTTTCCAAATTTGAGGATTCTAGAGAGGATTCGCCACTGGGCTGCGGATCAGTGTTATTTTTTGCCCAAAAATCCTACTTCGGCCTAAGGATTTGGGATCTTAGGCCCATACCCTCCTATGCGTAAAAGCACTTTTACTTAGCCATTTGTCAACTCTATATCACTCGAGAAATTCTCAAAACCCTCTCTTACCCTTAGCTAAATATTTCATCCAAAATTCAAGTGTCCCAAACTCAATTCTGGATCTTAAGAACTTCATTCAAGCTTTAAGTTCTCCTTCAATCTACATCAAGGAAATCCCAAAATTTGAGGTATGTGGTTTCAACCGTTGGGTTCTTTCACCCATGGTGCCTAACCTTCCTTTTTATGTAAATTGCATGTTTTCAAGTTGAATTATCTATGGGTATCTCTTATTATGAAATTTGATTATAAAGTATGTTAGGGTTTTATAAAATGTTAATTGTTTATATATGTTTTGACCTACAAATCTATGATTTTTTATGAGATTTGATGAAGGGTTTCAAGGTATCTTGCATAAGGGTTTAACTATGTGCTAGTAGGATGATTTACACTGAGTTTTCTCACATGATTTCAATCTTGAATTGCATGATTTTGAACTAGGATTACACACTCGCCAAGTGTTTGATAAAATGTCTTGACATGAATTGTTGGGTTATTGATGGTCTATGATATGGTTTACAAGATAATGATTCTATGATGATGAAGGGATTGTATGTATATAATGAATTCATGAAAAATATCTATAGTATTATAAGTTGACCATACTTAATTGAGGGGGTGATATTCCTTGACCACTTTGATAGGGGGATGTTATGCCTATCTACCATGTTGAGGGGTATATACCTCTACCACTTTTATGGGTGATGTCATGCCCATCTACCATGTTGAGAAGTATATATCTTGACCACTTTAATTGGGGGGGGGGGGTTGCTATGCCCATCTACTATGTTTAGGGGTATATACCTTGACCACTTTGATGTGGGGTACTATGCCTGTCAACCATGTTGAGAGGTATATACCTTGATCATCTTGATGGTGGTGCTATTCCCATATACCATATTGAGGGTAGATACCTCAATCACCTTCCAAGAGGGTGGCATGCCTTGGATTACAAGTAATAGCTTGCTTGGCCTATGATGATGGTCTCTTCCTACAAATGTAACTTATGTTCTCAAGATATATGTTTTACAAACATGTGTTACTTCAAGGATTGATCATGCATGCCATATTGTTATTATACTTACCTAATGCTTATGTTTATGCATTTTGACTAAGTTGCCTATGTCTTGTTGCATTTCATCCTACATACATACTAAATTCAAATACTAACACATACTCTATGCCTACATGATGGTACGATGTAGGGACCGAAGCACCTGTTGATCATCCTCCAAGTGGCTAGCCTTGACATTTTGGAAGCTTTGGTGAATCCTCAAGTTCAGGGACATTAGCTATCTTACTCTTGTCACTTGTTTTTCTCTTTATGTTGAACTCTTGATACTATGAGGGTGAGTCCGAAAAGTATCTTGGCCCCCGCTTCAATCTATTATTAGAGGTGTTGTTGGAATAAATGATGTACTTACGCCATGCGCTTTGACTCTTCTATGTTTTATTCTATCAAAGACTTCCCTTAGATCCAATTTCCCTTTTTATTATCTCTTGTATTATTTACTTTGCTTCTGCAACCAAGGATGTGTGATTGCTATGCTAAAAGGCTAGTTTGGGTCAATTCGGGTTCCTATTCACTGTGTAACATCTAGGCCTTAGTCTTGGGTAATAACAATGATCATGTCAAGGTTGGGGTGAGAGAAGCATCTAACGTATCACAAATGTTGAAGCCCATTCCTGGGCCTCATCCTCCCTTCCCTCAAAGAATCAAAGAAAGGGAGGAGCAAGGCAAATGCAAGCACTTTCTCTCCATGTTGAAGTTGCTCTCCATCAACATTCCTCTTTTTGAGGCATTGGAAAAGATGTCAGGTTATGTTAAGTACGTGAAGGACTTGGTCACCAAAAAGCGCACTGTGAGTCAAGAGCTCTCCCAAGAGCTTTAGTATTGTAGTGTTGTGGCTACAAGGTCCTTGGTTTAGAAGAGAGCCGATCCAGGTGCTTTCACCATACCTTACACCATTGGAGATGTGGAGTTTGTAAGGGCACTATGTGATCTAGGTGCAAGGATTAATCTAATGCCCTCGCAGTCTACAAGAAGCTTGGATTGGGAGCCCCTACTCCAACTAGCATGCAGTTATTTGATGGCGGATCGCATGGTGAAAAATCCTGTGGAGATACTATATGTGGAGATACTATATGATGTATTAGTAAAAGTGTAAAAGTTTATATTCACTGCAAATTTTGTGATCCTTAATAGTGAGGTCGATTTTGAAATCCTTGCCATATTGGGAAGGTCCTTTTTAGCCACTAGATGCACCTTAGTGGATATGGAGAAGGGCCAACTCAAGTTCAAATTTGGGAAAGATGAGGTCGTGTTCAATGTTTATCAATAAGCAAGAAAAGACAGCGATGTGAGAGTAGTTTCAGTTATCAAGGTTGCTGTTGATATTGAACCAAAGGTACCACTTGAAGTAAGATTAGGTGTTGACACCTTAGAGGTAGTGTTGATGAACTTTAACAGTGATGATATCCCAGACTATGAGGAGATAGTGAATGCTCTGTGGGTGTCTTACAGTCCTAGGTGCCAAACTAAGATTGATGTTGATTTGCATAATCGGGACTCCATAGAAGACCCATTAGTGTTGGAAATGA